>VXCM01003550.1:0-22472 GCA_014773175.1 Lucifuga dentata
GGTGAACGGGGGTGCTTTGGAGAGTGAGGATTTTGAGCCAATGAGGAGAACCTCGCTTTTATTGCCTTTGAATTTAAGGAAATTATTGGACATCCAGAATTTAATGTCTTTGAGACAGCTGGTGAGGGCAGAAGGTGGAAGAGAGGTGTTTGGCGTGGTGGAGATACACAACTGAGTGTCATCGGCATAGCAGTGAAATTGAATTCCATAGTGAAGGAGGATGTGACCAAGGGGAAGGAGGTAAATGATGAAGGGGAGTGGCCCTAACACCGACATTATTGAACATAATGACATATTCAAACAATTAAAAGTTCGTCCTCCTCTCGTTTCCCTTGTCTTTCAGACAGAGAAAGTGAACTAAAGCCATCTCTCTGGCTGAGAAATGATTTTTACGAAGATCTGTAAAGACATGCAGTCAAACTGTGAATGAATCAGGTAAAGACACTGACAGGTAGCTTGTTAAAGGCTTTTAGATGAGTACTATGAGTGACGGAAGATGACGATTAATAACCACTTATTTCCATTTTACCTTCACTGGAAGCTGGATTTCCATACTCAGACCTCAGACTCACCTGAGGACTTAAAGGATCATACCAGTGATCATACATGTTTGAGCCTGATATATAAATACAATCTCTATACACGTTACTGACAACCACTTCTCAAAATATACTACTGTCGTGATAAATTTTAGAATTCTTTTCCTACCTTTCAGACAGTCCATTGGTTTCAATTCATTCCAGTGCATTATTAAAATAAATTTATAGAGACTTGAAACATGCTTGAGATAAATAAACCATCACAGTGAAACATGATGTCTATTAGATTTTTTGAGCCAATGTAACTTTATTTAACTGATCCAACAGAAGACGATGTTTTTCTCCGCCAGGAAATATAATCCCAGGAGAAAACAGCTTTTACCGAGAGATTAAAACAACCATGCCTTCTACAATCGTGCAAAAGTGTTAAGGCCAATTTATGCTTCCAAACGGACACGTATACGCACAGTAGAGGGCACGGACTCCGCCATCCACCAGCAGGTGTGTGCGTGGTTCTGTTCATACTACATTCTGGCACCTGCTTCGAGGACACGTTCCACACATGCACAGTGGCACGAGCAGTAGCGCAGCGGAGTGAAAAGTCTGCGTGGTCACAAAACAATTGGATGTACCATATTTGCTTGCCTCCACCCTCTGATGTAAAGAGATGATGAAATTTACATCCCTCACGTCCCTCAGACCCTCACGTCCTCGCATATGTGAAAAGTACAAATTGCCCTTTATAAGGCGGAACATTGAATTTTAAGGTGGATGTATCTGAACATTTGATTTTGAAAATTAGGCGATTTGGCAAAATAACAGGAAAACTAAAATACAGTTTTATGTTTTGGAAATTGGTTGTCAGTATATTGTATATAATATATCAATCACATATATATATATATCAATATATGTGTAATATGTGTATATTAGGCTCAACAGTGGTGGGCTGTGTATTTTATACCTAGGCCTTCAGAGCTATCCTCCCACAATTAAACCACCTTCTAATAACCTCACCATGACACTAGGACTATAGGCTGCTGTTTTTCAACCTAACCAGCCCACATTCACAGTGACAGTAACCTTTATCGAGTGGAATAAAGTGATTTAACACGAGGATCAACATCTATGACAGAGACATGAATAGGATGTAGCATTATTACGCATTATGACAGGATGCTGCATCACATATAAACATGGCATAGCTTAAATCAGAGGCATTACCAAAGAAACAAGAACAAACTCACAACAACCAGCACATTTACTCATATGACCAGCAAGCAAAAATGCCTTACCAAAGTTGCTCATCATTTGAAGACCAAGTCCATCCTTCTTTTTTTTCTTTATAAAGAGTTCAATAACACGGTTGTACAGTATGTCCAGCTTTTACTGAAAGTTCCTTCTTGAAAAAAGCTTTGCCAGTTAATCCATTTCTTCTCCTCCTTCAGTCATTATTCGTTATAAAACAAAAGGGCTAAGTAAAAATCTAAACAAAANATTTCTTCTCCTCCTTCAGTCATTATTCGTTATAAAACAAAAGGGCTAAGTAAAAATCTAAACAAAAAATCTAAAGCACTACATCTAAGAATCTAAATGTCACAAAAGAAAGTTTAAATAAATCTTAGATGTTAATTAATCTTAGCCCTCTGCTAACTGGCCCTCCAATGATGTAGGCCAGCTAGAAGGCTCTGTTGTGTAAAAGAATACATGACAGGCAACATGGCAAACTCAAAACCTGATTGGTTAAAGAATAAATGTAATAAAAAATATAATTTTCTGATTCTGACAATCTAGGCCAGCAGAGAAGGCCTGATGGCCCACCTCTCTGGGGCTCAAACATAATGATCGTTGGTATGGTAATTAAAGCACATCTCCAGCACTCAGTCAGCTTTATTTTCCACTCTGAAGCTTGGTGATAGAATGGTTGAGTAACCCCCTGAGCTTTAATAACAGCTNCTTTATTTTCCACTCTGAAGCTTGGTGATAGAATGGTTGAGTAACCCCCTGAGCTTTAATAACAGCTGCTGTTATGTACTCTGAGTCACGCCTCATGCATAAATCATATTTCATGCACACGTCGTTTTATGACTTTGTGTTTGTAGTCTTGCTCTTCTTCTTCATTGTGTTTTCCTTGTTTATGTTGGCACAGTTTCTACAGTTATGATCTTTAGCATTGATAATATATTGGATTGTTTACTGTATTGTATGCAGTATTTATAATGGGGAGCCTCCAATATTCTTTAATTGGTGGGGGCTTATAAGATACTTCTTTCTGTGACAATCCTACAGGTCTCATTAAAGGACCATACCAACAACGTGCATGTTTGAGCCCAATATAAACAACCCACATATATGTTACATTCCTGACAATTTCCAAAACATAAAACCATATTTTAGTTTTCCTGTTATTTTTCCAAATCCCCTAATCTTTCAAAATCAAATGTTCAGGCAATACACACACCTTAAAATTCAATGTTTTACCTTCTAACAGTTGTGCATGATTGTAGAAGGCATGGTCATTTTAGTTTCTAGGTAAAAGCTGTCTTCTCTTGGGACTATATTTCCTTGCCAAGAAGTACAGTAAATCATCTTCCATGCAGCTCCATGTTGGATCAGTTAAACAAAGTTGCTTAAATGAAAAACTTAAAGGACCACACCAACCATTTTGTCTGTTGGAGCCTAATATATTCAATTTTCATACATGATATGTTACTGACAGTCATTTTCCAAAGCATATGGAACGGTGAATTAAAAATGTTTTTCCTACCCTCCAGACCGCCATTGGTTTCAGTTCATTCTGGTATGCTATCAAAATCAACTTGTTGATACTTGAAAANTCCAGACCGCCATTGGTTTCAGTTCATTCTGGTATGCTATCAAAATCAACTTGTTGATACTTGAAAAGTTCTTGGGATAGGTAATCCGTCATTGCGAACAAAACGTGTAGTCAGGTTTTTTTAGAAGTTACATAATTTTAGTATTTAAGCACAATAAAAAGCGTGGAGTGAATGTATGTCTCCACCAGGGAATATAGTCCCAAAAGAAGACCTGCATTTATGGAAACATTTAAACAACCATGACTTCATAAGGCTGTGTAACTATTAGCAGGAGAAACATGTATTTTTAAGGTGGGTGTATCACTCAAATATTTGATTTTGAAAGATGAAGAGATTTTTGCAAAATATCAGGAAAGCTGAAGTATGGTTTTATCCTTTGGGAAATGACTGTCAGTAACGTAACATGCAATGTGCAACATGGATAGTATGGTCCTTTAATAGACATCATGTTCTCTGTGATGGATCATGTATCTTAAGCACATTTCAAGTCTCTATAAGTTGATTTTTGTAGTGTACTGGAATGAACTGAAGCCAGTGGCGGTCTGTAAGATAGGAAGAACAATTCTGAAATTTACCACTAAAGTAACATATTTTGGGAAATGGTTGGAAGAAATGTAAGGTGTAAATGGGTTGTATGTGTACACACACACACACACACACACACACACACACACATATATATATGTATATTATGTATATATACATATATATACAAATACACACACACACACACACACACACACACACACACATATATATATATACTGTATATATGTGGCTCAAACATGCATGATTGCCGGTATGGTCCTTTAAGATGCTGCGTTTGGATCATCAGCACCTCAGAATTATTGTTGCGATCTTACATGAAGGCAAATGAAAACAGTAATCCTGCTGAAACTGCAGTTTTGTTGGCGTCCCACGGTTTTTCTTTTACGCTAGCAGCAAAAACAGCAACCATATTTTTTTTTTACTTAATAATAATAATAATAATTGTTCACACAGTCATACGACTGTGTTAACATAATTCTTGATACACTTTGACTATCTTATCTCTGATGGTGAGATATTCCACACCTGTCTGAAGTTCATCCAGGCTGTGGGAATTCTGCCTCTTGCAGCCTTGTAGAATCTCAATAAATCATTTTTAACCTTTTACTTCATTTCTCAGTTTTAAATTTCAGCTTGCAGAAACAAGACTCCGCCGTCACTCCTGCAAGTTAAACAGCCATGTGTATTTTCTGTTTTCCGATCAAACACATTTCTGTGATATTAGGTGCCCAGAAAAAGCAAATAGAAGCCATGGGATTACATACAGAAAAGCACTAATAATTGCCCATGGCTCCGTTTCTTTACAGAGCTCCACAAGGTCAACATTTTGACCAATGGAAGAGAAGCTGATCTGAAATAAGCAAAATGATGTGGATAGTTGAGAAATTATGAAATCGATTGTGAGATATTGCAGTCACAGATAGATCGCATTAGACCACATCTTTGTTCTGAAGCAATTGTGGTGAAAGTATTATTTTATTGTATTTATTTTGAACCCTGTCGAGGCGTGAACACCTTTCGATTCTCCCAGAGGCTCAAAGAAACAGGCAAGCACAAGAGCAGGATTGCTTACGGTGAGCACCGTAGTTTGCAGAGCTGAGATGAGTCGAGGACAAACAGATGGGAAACGTGCCTGGAATCAGAAAGTGAGAGTGATGTGTGCTGATAAATTGTCATCGGTTCGGTATCAGTCCACCTCTTTCCGCTCTGCTTCCACTGAAAAACATCTACCTTAGGCTTATTTGGTTTTATGTGTGAGATTATCAAATTCTCACCAAACTCAGCTGTGTTTTTCCACTGGCGTCATGAATGTGTGAATGAATTAAATTTCACGGTGAGAGTTGTTGGGATATTTCCCTCATGCTCACTGACAGACCAGTCAACCATTTAAAAAAAAAAAAAAAAAAAANAAAAAAAAAAAAAAAAAAAGATCAGTATGTTCCATCTCAACCTGCAGCATCAGGATGAGGGATAAACTGCAACATTCCATGCTCAACAGGAGGGAAGTGGGCTTATAGGAAATGTGATCTTAAAGGACCATATTGGCAATTTTGCATGCATGAGCCTAAAATATAAACCACATACACATTTTGTTACTGACAGCCATTTCCCAAAACATACTACTGGAGAGCTAAGTTTTAGAATTGTTTTTCCTACCTTCCAGACTGCCATTGGTTTAGTTTGTTCCAGTACGCTTTAAAAATCAACTTGCACAGACGAGAAACATGGTTGAGATACGTAATCCATCACACGAACACGATGTCTAACATTTTTTGTTGGAGTAACTTTAAAGGACCATACCACCCATTTTGCATGTTTGAGCCTATTTTTTTTAGCCGATTTTCATAAATGTAAAATTAGTGACAATCATTTCTCAAAGGATTACACTGTATTTCAGCTTTCCTGATATTTTGCAAAATCTCTTAATCTTTCCAAAATCAAATGTTCAAGTGATACACCCACCTTAAAAATCAATGTTTCACCTCCTAATAGTTACGCAGCCTTATGAAGTCACGGTTGTTTAAATTTTTTGATAAACGCAGGTCTTCTTTTGGAACTATATTCNCAGCCTTATGAAGTCACGGTTGTTTAAATTTTTTGATAAACGCAGGTCTTCTTTTGGAACTATATTCCCCAGTGGAGACATACGTTCATTCCGCTCTTTTTATTGTGCTTAAACGCTATAATTATGTAACTTTGAAAAAAAACCTGAATACATGTCTTGATTGTCAGTAACGTTATATGTATGAAAATTGAATATATTAGGCTCAAATATACAAAATGAGTGGTATGGTCCTTTAACACAGAGCTGCAGGGAAGAAAATATACATCTCTGCCAGGGAATATAGTCCCAGGAGAAGACGGCTTTTACCGAGAATCTAAAAATGATCTTGCCTTCTACATTCGGTCATACGTGTTAGCAGGTGACACATTGAATTTTAAGGGTGTATCACCTGGTCATTTGATTTTGAAAGATTAGGAGATTTGGCAGAATATCAAGAAAACTGAAATATGTTTTGGAATTTAGTTGTCAGTAACGTAACATGTATGTGGGCAGTATTTATTGAGTTTAAACATGCAAAATCACTGGTATCATCCTTTAATTTTGAGAAAACACTGACATTACCAACATCACATTTGTTTACAACTATTACCCCAAAGTGTTGCATATTTAAAATGAATGCTATGAATTTGATGAAGCTGGTGATTACTTCATCAAATTCTCCTGCAATGCCAAGTCATGTGTGTCATGATTGACTCTCACTCTCACTCTGTCTCTCTCTCTCTCTCTCTCTCTCTCGCTCTCTCTCTCTCTCTCTCTCTGTTTCTTCTGTCATGCTGACAGAGGAGAGTGTGTGACATTGGGAAATTAAACCAGTGAGCAAATCTCTCTCTCTCTTTCTGTCTCTCTCTCTCTCTCTCTCTGTTTCTTCTGTCATGCTGATGGAGTGTGTGATATTGGGGAAGTTAAACAAATGAGCAAATATCTAATTCTATCTCTGTCTCTCTCTCACACACACACACACACACACACGCACACACGCACACACACAAACAGTCAGTGTGTATATGTGGGTGAAATAAACAGACAGAGAGAGGGAATCATGCTGACAGATGAGTGTGTGTGATACTGGGCAAATGAGAATTACAGTGAAAGCAAACGTCTGGACTCCTCGGTGCCGCTGAGATCTGATTTCCTGTTATGTGACCAAAGATTCACAAAGACATGAGCTTCTATTTTCACGTGGTGGCGAAAACAGAGTGAGAAACTGGTGAAAGAGGGGTGAAAGAGGGATACTGGTGACAGCCTGTAAGATCACCACATGCAAACAGAGACTAAAACAAAAGAAAGAAAGAAAGAAAGAAAGAAAGGAAGAAAGAAAGAAAGAAAGAAAGAAAGAAAGAAAGAAAGGAAGAAAGAAAGAAAGAAAGAAAGAAAGAAAGAAAGAAATTGAGCAATAGAAGTAGAAAGCAGATTGTGATTTATACTTGTCACACAGATGCATTAAGCAGAGTGGGGCTGGCGGCTGTGGTGTGTGTGTGTATGTGTGTGCGTGTAGAGGAATTTGGTGAGCTGGCAAGAACGAAAAACATTCAAGGGAGGATGAGACAAAGTCCTGCTAGAATTTGCCTGAAAATGTGATCCAGTGGAGGAGGAGGAGGAGGATAGGGACTGAGCGAGGGGAGGAAGATGAAGCACTCTGTGTTATTGGCAGAAAAACACGTCTGAGTCAGACATTTTCACTTGTTACGGCTGTTACCGTGGACACATTACATGTGTTAAATTAATGCAGATCCTGTCTTTTTTTTTAAAATTCTGCTCATCTTCACATCGTGGACAAGTTTGGAAAATCCACCCAGAAAACATTTCACTCACTGCAGCTATTAGGAAAGCGATTTTAATTTTGGTGCAGAAAATGACTTTGTATATTTTTGTAGATGCTTAAAGTGGTCGCGTGAGCGGGCAGAAAATCTGACAGAATTGCGGCCATAAGTGGTAGCAGTGGCCGCTTTGGCAGGTCGATGGCATGGTCTCTCACCACTCGATTTTTGAAACAACACAGACAGCATTTGTGTGAAATAAATGTGACGATTAGCCAAGAGAAGAGGCATGGGTTTGTTTTCAGGTTTGGGGGTGCAGATAAAAATTTTCTTCCTGGTTTCCCCACATAATCACAAGACTCAAATGAGGGTTTTAAGATCTAGAGAATTGTCATATGGTTTTATTGCAAGATCCCAGGAGATAATCAAACACAACCAACCTACTATCTCACCCAGATTCTCTGAGTAAAGCAGTAAACTCTTCCAATATATAGCTTGGCAGAACACCAATTATTATTAGCGCATCTCTTTATATGGTCATATACTATCTTGAGAACAGCTGTGGTGAACATCAGAGAGGGTAGAGTAGCCAGAAATGGTACTCAAGTAAAAGTATTATTACTTTGTGATAATAGTGAAGTATAAGTAAGAGTCATCACCAAAATAATGACTTGAGTGAGAGTAAGAAAGTATCTATTAAAAAGATTACTTGAGCAGTGAGTAACTTTGATCAGGCTTATTCTTTAAACAATCAACAAGCTATAAAGTGCTTGTCTGAGGAAAAAAAAAAGCAAAAGTAGCCATATGTAGCTTCTAATACAATCCAAGTCATATCATATAAAGAAACAGTAGACAGTAATAAATCAGATATTTACCACATAGCAAGTCATGACATTCTGGCCTGGCCCCAAAACAGTTAGCTAGGTTAGCTTCATGAATTTACTCAGAATAGAACAGGAAAACTTGAGTTAGCATTAGCAGCAGCAGCAGCTAGTTAAGACAGTTGGCTGGGTTAGCTTCATGAATTTACTCAGAATAGAACAGGAAAACTTGAGTTAGCACTAGCAGCAGCAGCTAGTTAAGACAGTTAGCTAGGTTAGCTTCATGAATTTACTCAGAATAGAACAGGAAAACTTGAGTTAGCACTAGCAGCAGCAGCTTGTTAAGTAGCTAATGTAGCAGCTTACTGCCACATGTTTCCTCAAGTTCCATGTTGATTCTTTGAAGCTGAAATGTCACATTTTTAGCAAAGACGTAATACATTATGTAGCTGTTGTTTTTGGTAGATTGAAAAGAAAACAGCGTTTGAATGTATGGCCAGGGATGTGCCTCTTCTAAACCTCCTGCTGTTGATTCAGCCATGACTGTTCTGCTCTGGGTAACCATAGAAACGGAGGGTGGGGGTGTGGCTACTTCAGAGCTGAAGCAGACAGTGTAGTGTCTGACAATGAGAGAAAAACTGAACGTGACTAAATTCAAATGGGTGAAATCAAAAGTAACTCAAAGAGTGCGACCAAATATAACAGAGTAAAAGTATATTTTTGACTTCATAAATATATTCAAGTATCAGTTAAACGTATCCTGCACTAAAATTACTCAGTAAAGTACAATTTCGTGAAAAAAGTTACTTAAGTAAATGTAACGGAGTAAAGGAACGCGTTACTACACACCTCTAGTGAACATAAACAAGGAATGAACGGTTCTACATCTGATTCTGATATGAGTCTGTGTCTAACTGTGCTAAAATTACCACACATGCAAGTGGCTTACATAGCACAGAAAAGTGACCTTGATACAGACAAGATTAACACAAAGACAGAAACTTCATTTCAAATCTTTATCGGACGGTTAATAAACTGCTGTTAGCAACCAGCCACACTAGCACTTTTTACGGTGAAATTTAATCGCAAAATCAATTCATTTCAATGTGATTCGCGTGAATACTGGATTCGCTAGTGGGACGAACTAAATTTGCGCGATGCCAAAATAATTCATGAGCTGACCAAATAAAAAAATCTGCACAATATTTTCGTGCTGAAAAATTTGTGCAGTGCTTTCATGTAGAGTTCAGTTTTCTTGAACTTTGACATGCAAATTCGCACGGTTTCCCAGTCCCAAGCTGTCATGATACTGCTGACCTTTGATGGAACGTAGATAACTGAAGTCCAAAATGGAGGAAGCGTCATTTTAGCTGCATCTGATCATCCGATTTTGTACAATCTTGTTCTGCCAGAGTTGAAACTTCTCCACAAAAAAGATGCAGCATGTTTGCAGTCAGTTATAGACAGGAGTGGATAATAAAAATACATGATTTTATGTCAATTTATTGTCCAGTTAGCGACTGAGCTAGCTAGCTTTTTCATTGTTAGCTAACCAGCAAGCTAGCTGTGGCATATCACCATGGTAACTGCAATTAGCTCATGCAGCTCTATTCTCATTTCAGTATGCTGGTGTGTTATCGGACCCCAGAGGTCACTACGTTACCTAGCATCCAGCACTGGACGTGAATATTACGAGGATGCAAATTTTCGGTAAGGATGCGGATATTTGTGAGAACGCAAATTTTCGTGAGGCCACATAAATTTAATTCCTAGTGTGACTGCGGGCTTAGAGCGGTGGCTTTGTCCTACAGTGCCATTGTTGAAGTGCGTGGACATTTTACGTGGTTGCCATGAAAGCAGGAGATACGCACGGTCCGTTTCGGTGGCGTCCGTGTCCATGGCCGGCTCGTGTCTGTGTTCAGTGTAAACCAGGCCTTAAGCTGCTTAGTGAGTGTGTGTGTGACCCTGAATGCAAAGTCGAGCGTTGCAAACTTTCCCTGGACGGAAAAGAAGCTTTGCAAAGTGTCTGTCTGCTGTCCTTTCTCTTTATACTTTGGCCTGAAGACTGACTGGCCTTTTTTCCATTTTGAATGCTCTGAAAATGACAGGATTAATAGAATCATTTCTTGGGCCTTGCCTTGGGATTCCATTGATTTCCAGATGAAAACTCTCCACAGGGTCTGTATCAAATCTGAAATCTGCCACGTGACTGTTTCCAGCAGCACTGAGATGGAGAGGGAGGCTGCACTCCTTTACATTTCAAATAGTTTCTATACGTCTGCTCACAAGCAAGTATTGATGCCAGAGAGCATTTGAACATTTGGTCATTTTGAGTAGTGGGCGATACTGACAGCCTCTTAAAGGACCATGTCAGTGATTTTGCATGTTTCAGCCATATAAATACAACTCACATACACATTACATTATGACAATTTCTACAACATAAAAGTGTATTTTAGCTTTGTATTCTGCTACTTTGTCAAACCCCCTGATCTTTCTAAATCAAATGTTCACGAAAATTCAATATGTTGACTGCTAACATGTATATCCAAAATACATGAGGGCCAGTTGTTTTTAATTTCCAGGTAAAAGCCATCTTCTCGTGGGACTATATTCCCTGGCAAAGACATTGTCTTCTGTGCAGCTCCATGTCGCATCAGTTAAATAAAGTTACTTTGAGAAAAAAATTTAATAGATGCCATGTTTGCTGTGATAGATTATTTCTTTATTATTTATTGAAGCACATTTCAAGTCTCTCTGATTTTTATAGAGTACTGGAATAAACTGAAACAATGGCAGTCTGGAAGGTAGGAAAAACCATTCTAATATTTGTTGCTCCAGTAATATGTTTTGGGAAATGATTGTCAGTAACATTACTGTGTATGCAGGTTGTATGTATTGGGCTCAAACATGTGCTCCTTTAGTATTATAATTCATATACACCTACTTCCTTCCTGTTCACCTTCATTTCATTGTTCCTTCATGTTGCAATTTCTTCCTAATCTTGATGCTGCAGGTTGGCTTGTTGTGAACCAAGGAGGTGGAACATGATGGTCAAATGTATATGGGCTCAAACATGCAAAATCGCCAGCATGCTCCTTTAACTTCAACATTTGAATATATGTGATGATTGAAGAAATAGGATGTTTGGATAGTTGCCTCTGTTTTCATCCAATAAAACTAGTTGAGTTTTGTTGGCTCGTGATGGAATTTGGGAGATTTGGATGTTTTCCAAGGAACAAGTAGATAAACCAAGATTTTTTTTTTTAAAGTACATGGAATAAGATAACACAGCAACATAAAACTAATCAGGCTTGATGTGAAGTTTCTGCCTTTTCCTCTGAACGATGAACCGACAGAATTGGAAGATATTTTCCGCCTCGTGTTCGTCAGAAATACAAACCTTGAATGCGTCTGACAAATTTTTTCCATTAGCAACCTGGTGATAATTAGCGACTCTGATCTGAGCCAAGGATCTGGAGGATGGAAAAGACCTTGGGAACGTTGAGCAATATTTTGAAAAAAAAAAAAAAAAAAAACCAACACACACACACTTGGTTGTTTGCTCTTCTCATTTGCTGCGAATCATCCAGTCTGTGTGACATATGGCAGCTGGAAGGGGCCGGACGCTCTTTCATGTCTCTCTCTTTCCGTCCGCTCTGCTTGAGTTTTCGGCCAAATACTTTGAATTTTTGCTGCTTGTTGTGATACGGGAGCGACTGCATGGTTTTCCTGTGGATGCTCATCAACACATTATTTACAGGGAAAAAAAACACAAATATAAAATGAGAAGGAGTCACAGCTGTTTTTGTGACACAAAAAGAGATTGTGGAATTCCAGCGTGTCGCAATCATTCGTCTTCGTTTCCCGGCTCAGGCTTTGCATTGTGAAAGAACGTGTGCGGTAACTCTGTCCAGACCTGTGAAAATTACAACATTCACATAAAAGATAAAATGAAATCATGCTGATATTTCCTGTGTGGTGAAGTGATGTTACAAGAGTTATTTTATTGAGAAACAGTCACATCACAGCTTAAATCCCAAAAAGCTCAATGCTGCTCTCTGATCAGCAGCTGGTGTGAAAGTTACAATGTGAAGATCTTTACTTTAAGGCAGGAAGAGTAAACTTTTATACTTTAGCCTCGACTTCTAACCATAAATATTAATAATTTGCTGTAAATGTATTTATTGCTGTTAAACCTGGTCATTGTGTATTATGCGCAATTGAGGCCTGCAGATTTGAAGAAGTTTCCTTTATCAACCACCTAATACATACAGTAACCACCTAATACACAACCACCCAAACCACCTAATACACAACCACCCAATACACAATCATCTAACACACAACCATCCAATACACAACCACCTCATACACAACCACCTAACACACAACCACCTAATACACAACCAGCCAATACACAATCACCTAATGCACAATGATCTAATTTACAACCACCTAATACACAACCACCTAATACACAATGACCTAATACACAACAATCTAATTCACAACCACCTAATACACAACCACCTCATACACACATAGTTGCTATAGTGGGGGAGAAACAGAAAGAGAGGGGGAGAGAGACAGAGAGAGGAGGAGAAACAGGGAGACAGAGAGAAAGAGTGAAGGAGAGATAAAGGGAGAGAGAGGAAGGAGAGAGATAAACAGCGAGGGGGGGGAGAGGGGAAAAGGACAGAGTGAGGGAGAGACGGGGATAGAGAGAGAGAGAGAGAGAGATCAATAGAGAGAGAAAAAGAGGGAGAAAGGAAGAAAGAGATGGATGGAGAGAAGAGAAAGGGGAGAGTGGGGAAGAGAAGGACAGAGGGTTGAAAGGAAGAGAGGGAGGGAGGGAAGAGAACGAGGAGAGGCAGAGAGAGACTAATGATGTCAAAACTAAGGTTATAACATTATTCTAATCAGAAATTATTACACATTACGTAGGTAACCTTCATATTATGCTATTATGCTACATTAGACATTTAAAGCATGGTGAAGCCGTTAACATGCACACTGTACTGCAGATACTGACACTGACTTTAAAAGTTTTACTTTTCAGCATTTTATTAGTTTGATGAGGAAAAAGAATAAATGCAGCACAAGATGGCATGTTCAACTCTCTGACAGGAAGTACAGCGAGGATTTCATGCAAACACACAACCACCTAAAACACACGCACAAGCATGAATGAAGCCTAAGCTTACCTTCTGTCGCAACCCAAACAAGGCTGACTTTTAACTTGCTCTCTCTCTCTTTCTGTGTGTGTGTATGTGAGAGAGAGAGAGAGAGAGACAGCACTCAATCACACTGACAGAACATGTAATAAGTTGTTTGAAAGATATGACAGTTAGCACCAGGTTAGCCTAGCGAACATTGAAGGTCTAAACTTTCCATTGAGGTAAAACGTGCACATATTTACTTCTACTCTTTGCGCATTCGCATGCAATGTACTGTATATTTTAATATTTAAATCAACCACCAGTCATGTGGCCTATTCCTAGAGGGTCTGATTCCTAGGGTTTTAACCATTAGCCAGTAATTCATTCTTTTTTTAAAATATCTTCATTAATTTTCAACAATAAGAACACCCACCTTAAAATAAATAAATAAATAAATAAATGGGAAAAAAGGAGAGAAAATACATGAAATACATAAAAAGCCTCAAGGCTCATGGTATCCCTTCCAAAACAAAAAAAAAAAAAAAAAAAAAAAGGGATACAGATGAGAATTATAAGAAATGCATACAAGTGCAAAGACAGATATTAAACATGAAATTAAGTCAGTTAATTGAATCTTAATGGACAATACCAGTTATTTTAAATTTGAGCACATGATATACAATCTGCATATGCGTTACGTTATAGATTACCATTTCCCAAAACACACTATGCAGCGTAAAATTTTAGATTGTTTTTCCTACCTTCCAGACTGCCACTGGGTTCAATTCATTCCAGTATTTTATTAAAATCAACTTGTAGAGACATGAAACAAGCTTAAGTTACATAATCCATCACAGCAAACACAATGGCTAATAAAAAATTTTGTTGAAGTAACTTTATTTAACTGATCCAACATGGAGCTACACAGAAGAAAATGGCTGTTTCCGCCAGGGAATATAGTCCCAAGAGAAGATGGTTTTTAAAGACTATTTAAAACATCCATCCCATCCAGTCGTGCCAAAGTTTCAGTAGGTGAAACATTGAATTTTAAGGTGTGTGTTTCACTTGAACATTTGATTTTGAAAGATTAGTGGATTTAAATAGCAGGAAAACTAAAATACAGTTTTATATTTTGTAAATTAGTTGTTGGTAATGTAACATGTATACAGATAGTATTTATTGGGCTTCAACATGCAAAATTGCCAGTATGGTCCTTTAAGGTGGCCTGATGATCAGTTAAGGCAGTTCTTGTCAAACTTTTGGAACGTTGCATGTTTGGAAGCAGTACTTGGCTTCTTATCAGCTTTCCACATCATATTAGGCAGATAGGCCAGTTTGATTACAAATGATTCATTAATGCCTGTTTGCAACACACTTAAACATCAAATTATGATGTTTAACGACACACAACGTACATCGTCACTACATCAAGTTCCATCGTCCTCGAGTGAAAAAATGTATGAATGAACTTACTGTCTGATTCTTACTGTCATGCCACGATGAGAGGAAGGGATTGATCTTCCACATATGTCAATACCTTGCTCAGTGAACACACGTGGATATGGAGACTTCACAGCAAACATCTTTACATTTTTAAGAGTTTATTTTTGTAGTATGTAATAAACTTGTACTGAAAAAATTAACAGAAAAAGTATATATTTCATTTTGGAAATGTGGTGGAGTAAAGTAAAATGTTTACAAAAAGTAGAAATACTTGAGTAAAGTACACATACTCAACAAAACTACTTAGGTACTGTGACTAAGTATTTTTACTTCACTACTTTACACCACTGCATGCAGGTGAATTGCAAACTGAATTGCTGGTAGATGTGATTTGAAAGACTTTGTGTGTGTGTTTGTGTGTGTGCGCACGCGTGGCCTGTGATAAATTGGCAAGATAAACTTAATGAGTGTTGGATTGGCTCCAGCCCTGTGACCCTGTCCAGGATAAACTAGTATAGAGGATGGTTGGATTGATGGATGGATGGAAGGATGGATGGATGGATGATGGATTGATGGATGGATGATGGATGATGGATGAGTTGTATAATGAATCAGCTTGGCAGACATAGAGTCTGCAGCACATGACGTTTCTCTGAGTTACAGCTTCTGTCTGTGGCGTCTCAGCAGAACCAGGCTGTGGAGCAACAAGTACAAACTTCCTGTGGGACTTTATGTACACTGAATGAAATATTATTGTTTTGCTTCTGTTGCAGAAAACCTTAGAAAGGAAAATCCATGAATTCAGTTTGGTTTTTAAAGATTCACATGCAGGAGTTAGCGTTTATGGAGTTAAAGGACCATACCAGTGATTTTGCATTTTGATCCCATTATATAAAAACAACTTGCATACATGTTACATTACTGTTGATCGTTTCCCAAAACATGCTATTGGAGTGGTACATTTTAGAATTCTTTTTCCTACCTTCCAGACTGTTTCAGTTCATGCTAGTATGTTATTAAAATCAACTTTCAAATACTTGAAATTTCCTTGAGATACGTAATCATCACAGAACAGAGAGCACTATCAATATTAAGTTTTTTTGTCAAAGTAATGTTATTTATGATGCGTAGAAAGAAAATGTGTCACCGTTGGTCCCAAGAGAAGACAACTTTTACCAAGAAACTAAAAACAATTGTGTCTTCTACAATAATTCATAAGTGTTAGAAGGTGAAACACTGAATTTTTATTTGAATTTTTTTTGGCAACAAAACAGGAAAATTAAAATATGATTTTATGTTTTGGAAATTGGTTGTCAGTAACATAATGTGTATGCGGACAGTATTTATTGGCTTAATCATGCAAAATCACCAGTATTCTCCTTTAAATTCTTCAAGATTAAACTTGCTTGCAACTTTGTCCATACTCCCTCAAAGGGGAAAAACTGTCTCTCTGAGCTCAAAGACTCAGAACAATATTTGAAATCTCTCTGCCCCCTATCCCCCACCCCCTGCCTGCCACGGACCTCCCACTGTGACAACCACAGGTTTAAGGGAATAGCATGCCTAAGGTGGCGTGGCGTAACTAACGACCTGAGAGACTCCATCATACTGTTTGCCTTTTTCACACTGTGAGGGAAACATAAAATGCCACACAAATAAAAATAATGTTCTGAGAAGCACGAAAACACCAAAATAACTTCTTTTAAAGCCGAGTTGTATGAATGGAGTTCAGAGTTACCTTATGGTCTGTTGATGTGTGCTGTATCATTTTAGTTTCTACATTGTTAAAGTAAACTTCCTATTTCAATTTGCATTACTATCAAATGTAAAGATTTCATAATATGTATGTAATCTTAAAGGACCATAGCAGCAATTTTGCATGTTTAAGCCCAATAAATACTACCCACATGCACGTTATGTTACTGACAAACCACTTTCCGAAACATAAAACCATATTTTAGTTTTGCTATTATTTTGCCAAATCGCCTAATCCTTCTAAATCAAATGTTCAGGTGATACACCCACCTTAAAATTCAATTTTTTTTGCCTGCTAATTGTATTAGTGGGTCATTTTTAATTTCTTGGAAAAAGCTATCTTCTCCTGGGACTATATTTCCTGGCGGAGACATACATTGCCTTCCATGCTTCTGGGTGTTGGATCGGTTAAATAAAGTTATGTTGACAAACACTTCATGTTCACTGTGATGGAGTACATATCTTAATCTCATTTCAACCCTCTACAAGTTGATTTTTTATAGCATACTGGAATGAACTGAAACCAATGGTAGTCTGGAAGGTAGGAAAAACAAATCTAAAATTTGCCGCTCCAGTAGTATTTTTTATAAACTGATGGTCAGTAACATAATGCGTATATGGGGTGTATATTGACTCATATATGCAAAACAGACGGTATTGTCCGGTATTCTTCTGTTTGTATTAATATGTCTCTAATAAGCTTTCAGAAAAACACGTCATATTGTAAATTATTGTTTATTTTGAACGTTCTGAATGTTTTATTCTTCCGTGGGATGACTGAGAATGAGTGGGAATAAGAGTGTTATCTTAGCTTTTTTTTTTTTGTTAATTCTTAAACTCCCTCAGAGTTTTGAGAAGCTTTGGGTGGCCTGTGGAGAGAATGCACACACACACACACACACACACACACGCGCACACACACACACACACACACACACACACCTTTAAAATCTCACACTTCAGCACAGAACACAAAGCTAATTAGGCTGCTGTTATCGCTCATTTTCAGCTCTATTGAGGGGGAGGGAAGAAAAAGGCAACAATAACATCTCACTCATAAACTCTGGTTTAATTATCCTGAGTTTTATGTACCCCAGGGAGGCAAAAATCTCCTTACATGACAAGAAGTCAGCTGCCAGTGTTAAATCAAATGCAGATCAGAACATTTTGGTACTGGAACTGCCACATTGAACAGACAAATGAATGATTTTATTTTAACATTAAGCAGGAACTTGTGTTCCAGTGTACTTTACTGGGTTGCTACTGAAAGTTGACATGTTCTTTCTGCTTTGACCACCAGAGGAAGCTTTATGAAGTGCAGGATTTAAAGGACCATACCTGTGATTCTGCTTGTGATGTTGATGTTTAAAGGACCATACCACCCATTTTGCATGTTTGAGTCTAATATAATCAATTTTCATACATGTTACGTTACTGGCAATCATTTCCCAAAGGATAAAACTGTATTTCAGCTTTCCTGATATTTTGCAAAACCTCCTAATCTTTCAAAATCAAATATTCAAGCGATACATCCAGCTTAAAAATCGATGTTTAGCCTGCTAATAATTAGCAGCCTTATGAAATCACGGTCCTTTAAATTTTTCAATAAACACAGGTCTTCTTTTGGGACTATATTCCCCAGTGGAGGCAAGGCATACATTCATTCAGCGCTTTTTATTGCACTTAAACACTTAAATTATGTAACTTCTAAAACAAAAAACAAAAAAAAACCTGGATACACATCTTGTTTGGCATGATGGATTACCTAGCCCAAGTATCAGCAAGTTGATTTTAATAGCATACCAGAATGAACTGAAACCAATGCCTGTCTGGAAGGTAGGAAAAACACTTCTAAAATTTACCACGTTAATAGTATGTTTTGGAAAATATTTAGCTGTAATGTAATAATGTAACCTGTGTATGGGTAGTATTTCTTGGGCTCACACATGCAAATTCACCAAAATGGTCCTTTAATATGTAAACGCTCATTAACATGCTGATTTAAATTTTTTTACCTGGGATACCAACAACTTGCTGGTAACAAGAATACTGGCACACTAATTAACATGGAAGGTTTTATGAATGAGCAGGAAGCTGTCAGTCTGCATGCTTTTTATATGAATTACTCCATTATGTCTTTCATATAGACTAATGGAAAACATGAATAGATCATTATAAATCGTCAGTATGGTCCTTTAACTACACCGACACTGCTTAAGTTTTGAAATCAATTCCATTATGTTATTTTATATCTGTATTTGCTAGTTTATCTCTGTTGTTCCTCTAAATGAGTTGTTAGCTGGTATAAAAGGCACATTGGTGTGTATGTATGAATCTTCTGGAGTCTAAAGTCATTCTTGGAGTTTTACTTTTCTATCTAGAATTTATGCTCTATTTTTAAATTTTTCTTCTTTTTTCCAACTTTTATAGAATTGTTTCTAGATCTTTTTCTCATTTTTTGGTAGGATTTCTCTAGTTTTTATTTATTTATTTATTGCCCTTGTATTTTCTGGTTAGAATCTTTTTTGCATTATTCTTTTTCAATTTTATGTTTATTTTAGTTTTTTTCTGCAAAATTTTAAAAGATTTACTTCTGCAGTTTCACCTCATATATATTTTAGAGTTGTTTCAGGAGAAAGAAGAATTTTTTTGTTTTTGTTGCAAACATGTAGAAAATTGGCAGATTTGGCAGAAATTTCAAGATTTTCAGCAAAGATTTGTCATCCTGTTCCAGAACAGATTAAAAAATAAATAAATAAAAAAAATACGTACAGCAAATGAAAATCAAATTCAGGGAAAAGTTTGAAATTGTAAATTGACTTTGGACCCCAGAGGGTTAACGCCGTCCCAGCAGATGCCGTCCCAGCAGACACGGTACATTTCCACTCCAGGTTGATGGTGAGTTGCTTGTCGCCTACAACTGTGCAATTTTTAGCCTGCGGTGGCTCTGGCTGGCCTCGTTGCCACCTTGCCGCGCGGTGCCACGTGTGGGCAGGCGCTGCTTAGCCCCCACCCACCCCCAACCCTCCATCTCTCTGCTGGCCTGTTGCTGCTTCATGGTGGGGCTCCCACGGGACCAGGGGCTGTGGGCCAGAGAGAGGTGGAGGGGGCTCGCCACCGACTTGAAGTACACTAGCAGTCTTAAGTAGCACTGAGGGGAAGTCCTGTGCGTTTGAAGTAGGGACCTCAGAGAACCTGTTTACTTTGGGGGGGAGGGAGGGGGAGCTGGCCTGCCGCACAAGAATGCCAGTGTCACGACGGGAGTGGCAGAGACGAGGAATTTACTCCACAATCCCAACACTGTAGGAGCTGGGCCACAGCTGAGATGGCAGCCATTTCTCCCTATTTATTTTAGCGCCCCCCACCCNTGGATCTAAGCATCTCTAAAAAAAAAAAAAATTTTTTAATGGTCTGTACTTTAATTTACAGCTTGACATTTTTTAAGTGTTCGCCATTGCATGTGAGAGTAAATGTCTTTCATTTAATTATTTGTCTAGGGAAAGTTTACTGAGCATTTTGTTTGGTACTGAGATGTTAAGTGCACTTATAGTTCAGTCTTTCAGACTTAAAGGACCATACCATCCATTTTGCATGTTTGAGCCTTTTCATACATGTTACATTACTGACAATCATTTCCCAAAGAGTAAAACCGTATTTCGGCTTTCCTGATATTGTGCAAAATCTCTTAATCTTTCAAAATCAAATGTTCAAGCGATACACCCACCTTAAAAATCCATGTTTCTCCTGCTAATAGTTACACAGCCTTAAGAAGTCACAGTTGTTTAAATTTTTCGATAAAAGCAGATCTTCTTTTGGGACTATATTCCCCGGTGGAGACATAATACATTCACTCTGTGTTTTTTATTGCGCTTAAACGCTAAAATGACATAACTTCTAAAAAAAAAAAAAAAAANTATCCCAAGAACTTTTCAAGTATCAACAAGTTGATTTTAATAGCAGAATGAACTGAAACCAATGGAAGTCTGGAAGGTCGGACAAATTTTTTTTAACTCACGGTTCCAGTAGTATGCTTTGGGAAATGATTGTCAGTAACCTTACGTGTATGAAAATTGAATATTAGACTCAAACATGCAAAATGGGCAGTATGGTCCTTTAAGTATGTTTTCAGTGGTTGAGAATTGATTTCTTTAAAGGACCATACCATATTTTAGTTTCTAAAGTTTTAGGTATAAAGTTTTTAGTTGTTAAGGTGCAGTTTGGATTTCAAATTACATTGCCGTCAAAAGTTATGTATGTATGTAATCTTAAAGGACCATACAAGCGATGTTGCATGTTCTAGCCCAATATACACACATGCTGCCTTACTGACAACCAATTTCCAAAACATAAAACCATATTTTATTTTTCCTATTAATTTGCCAAATCCTCTTATCTTTCAAAATCAAATGTTCAGGTGATATATCCACCTTAAAATTCAATGTTTCACCTGCTGACACGTATGTCTGAATGTAGGAGGGACAGTCTTTTTTAATTTCTCAGTTAAAGCCATATTTTTCTAGGACTAAATTTCCTGACGGAGAAATACATTGTCTCCTTGCAGCTCCATGTTGGACCAGTTAAAGTTTCTTTAATGTGATGGATTATGTATCTCAAGCATGTTTCAAGTCTCTACAAGTTGTTTTTAATAATGTAATGAACGGAAACCAAAGGCAGTCTGGAAGGGAGGAAAAAAATGTCTAAATTTCACCTCTAAAGTACTATATTTTTGTTCTCAATAACGTAATGTGTATGCGGGTTGTATATGTTGGGCTCAAACATACAAAATCAAAAGTATTGTCATTTAAGGTAAAAATAGGCCAAAATAGAATCAGATAAATTTATTGTTTTTGAAAGTAAAAGGGGCTTATTGAGATTTATTTTGACTCCATGGCAGAATGATCAGTTACAAAATCGTGTACAGTTAATTAACAATGTGTAATGTGAACATATATGAACCCAGTCTTGGTTCACAACCTCCACTATCTAGCTAGTACAACTCTCAGCCAAACATATCTAAAAGGAAGATAAACCTCTTCTCCTCCAGTTTACATTCAAACAGTTCAGCTTCTGTCTTTCATATTGGCTTCCCAACTATTTTGGGGCATCAGTTGACCTTCTAATATTCTTCTGAGAGGCCAGACAGCCTGTATTTCTCTCAACTTATACTGCTATGTTATAGGCAGCCATTTGACTCAAGATCTGCTGTTTGTTTTAAACATTTTAACCATCATAAACTGTGGTAAAAGACATTTAGCTAACCCCAACAAAAAAATATGAAAAAAGAAACTTTTTTTTCCACGGTTCAGACCAAACAAAAGCAAACTGTAGGTATAATCACAGCCTTACTATTGGCTTGCAGTTCCTCTGGACCAAAAGAGTCAAAGGTTCAAAGGAACCATGACGGCTTATTCAAAGAAACCATGGTGCTTATTCACTTTGAAGCCAAGATTTTTCCTGCCAGGTTTTGAACCTACAACTCTTCTTTAGACTGCTGTAGTAACAACTAAGCTGCTATTAACCGAGGTGAGATTTTTTTTTTTTTTA
>VXCM01003551.1:0-53945 GCA_014773175.1 Lucifuga dentata
ATCCAGAGACTGCACATTGGCTAGCAGAATGCTAGGCAGGGGAGGCTTGTTGTTTCTCTGCCGAGTATTGCAACAAAGGAGGAGATAGAGTGTGAGGAGGGACAGATCAGGCAAAGGTGGAAAAAAGCCATTGTAAGTCTGTGCCGATGCAGCATGATAAGAGAGAGACAGACAGAAGCAGAACCAGAGTGTGTGTGTGTGTGTGTGTGTGTGTGTGTGTGTGTGTGTGCTTGTATTTGTGTACTCACTCTTGGCTTTCTCACTCTTGCGTGAGGGCCTCCAGCGGATACAGGAGCGATGCTCATCCAGGTAGAAGAGCCTCACCAGCCCTTTGGATCCTGCCTTCAGCTTTACCATCTGAGTCCCAGACTGCATCACACTCATGCATCGCTCCACTGCAGATGAAAACACACACACACAAATACATAGATTCAGTAGATCCTTATATTAAGAAACAAAAGGAACAGGTGTTTGACTTTATTTCAGGAAGACATAAAGCTAAATGTCACAGTGTCACACAGTTTTCTGAGTAGCCAACAGCTAACGTGGGTCAGAATCCAAATTGCAACAGAGATACTACTGTGCGACACACACAGGGCTGCTTCTCTGTCACCCACCGACCTCCTGCTGAAGCAGCTGAGACTGAAAGTGAAAGAAGTGAGGAAGACACAGATCTCATCCGTTGGAGAGGAATGACACAGAGCTATGTGTGTCTCTCTGTTCTGTTTCAGAGAGATGCTGTTTACCGGAAAAACATCTCAACCTTCATGACGCAGGTGGAAGCGACATCTGGGCTGTGGTCAGTGCTGCTCAAACATCCAACAAATGAGTTTGAAATTGTGTATTGAATGCCAGGTAGCAGTGAAATGGTACCAGTTGCTAATATGCCATTTCTGTAAATTGTTTGAGAAATTCTTAGAGAACATTAAAAGTTAAGCTTGTTGATGTTTGATGTTACCATCTCTAATTCATAGCTCTTTGGAAACCTACGACCATGATACACTCAGGAGCACACATAAGTCAAAGGCTGGTGATTTGTTTCAACCACAAAAACACTGCAGACTGGTATTGAACATTTTCACATGATGGAGATGCTTCACTGGCCCCCTGCAGTACATAGTGACTGCAATGTGCTATTTATATATGGATGCTCAGAATGCCATGTATTCATGTATTCAGAATGCCATGTATTCTCTCTGTATTCATTTTGCCATGCAAAATGAATACAGAGAGAGAGAGAGAGAGAGAGAGAGAGAGAGAGAGAATAATGATCTGAAGTGTTCTCAAGAGAAGAACGGAGGGATTGAAGTGATGGTTGTGTGTTTGATTGCCTGAGTTCCTGGCACTGCCCAGCATCATGAAGGATAAAAGCAAACTTCAAACTTTTTAGTTTGTTGCGACAGCTGGTGCCAGGCTGGGATACAGACGGGGACAACAGTAGGGAAACAGCAAGATTTCTACTCTCATTAGTGGAGTGTGTGTGTGTGTGTGTTTGGCTGTGTATACTTGCACATACTTCTGTGATTGTGTACATCTGTATGCACTTATAGCATACTTCATCTCTAAATAAAGACCTCATCAAATCATTAACAGATCATTGACCTGCACAAATGCACATAAATTCCACAGCTTTGTAAACACATATCGGCATTTTCTTTTACTGAATTCATTTCTTTTTCTTGTGAATAATTCAGTATTGTATTGCATTTTACTGCCTGCATCCTTTTACCTCACACTCTTCACAGTCCTCTCTGATTAAAATGTTGACATTTGAGTCAAGGTGTAAACACAGAGCTTTTACACAGTAGACCTTCTGATTTGTCAAACACAGCTGTAACTAATAACAATAATGGCTGCATTACATTTTGGTGTGTCAGTGCTACAGGCTACATTATTGTACCTGCTGGCTCTCTGTCATGTCATGTCATTTAGCTGTGCTTTTTCCTCTTAAGACAAGTCAACCTGTCATGTTTACTTGCTCCATGATGAAGCTGTTAAAAGCTGCTATCCCTCATTAATTTCCATTATGGAGCAATTTTGAAGTAAAAATTCCAAAATACACCACCACTTTTACATTTGGAGCTCCATGCATGGTGATATGGTGGCTGTAGTATTCCATGTAAATGCATAGAAGGAGTTGCAGAAATTAAAGCCCGGAGTTAACAAGAGCTTGGACCAGCATTCACAGCCTTTAGGATCTATTCAAGGACACTTTTAGCAGGATGGATGCTTGTCGACACAGGCACTGTAGTGTCCTCGGGCTAACAGACGGGATCTCATAGAACTACGTCCCCTCTGACTACAGCTATGTGAGATTTCGATTCATTCTCAACTACTCAGAATTGAAAACCTTGTGGGGAAAATATCCTTTCTTTAAAGACTATTTGTAATCTTTCTATCCTTGTGCATACAAGTTCACATACATGTATACACACAAGAAATATATAATGCATGTGTCTGCGAGGATATCGATGAAAACCAAAACAAGCATCTGGGCCTATTTACAGAACACATACTAGCCTCCCTTTCCTCAGGATAAGCATAGTAATAACACAAGTTTTGCTCATATGATTCCTGAGCTCTTGGGCTCACATATGCTCACTTCAGGGATGGTGTTACACTCAAATGCGCACGCAAAAAGGCAAACAAGCAAAAGCATACATGACCCCAAGCGATATGCATAACATCCCAAGGTGCAGATAAATTAAGAATGCACTGATGCTCACACAACATGATGACAACAATGGACTCAGGGGAGAAACAAACAGACATGGAGTGAAAACAGGAACCTTGGCTTCTCACAGATTCAGGTAGTTGTAGGGCTTCAGGGAATACCTGCTCTGAATAATGAGCAAGTTTTTTACTATTATGATGTTCATATTGGAAAAACAAGATGATGAGAGATCCACATGGTCCATCTTTAATTAGTTACAGGAACATGGGATTGACAAAACTAATTACATTTGCTCCTGTTACTGTAACTGAGCACATTTTTAGTCATGTCCTGTTATGTAAAGTTACAATTTTACTTTTACTTCGATACATTTTCTCTGGAGTCGGGTAATGAACTATAGTTACAATCATGTACATCAAAGATTAAAAAAAAAAAAAAAAAAAAAAAAAAACTTCTTTCCATAAGACTCTGGACAACTATGGAACCATTCACAGTGTGTCATTGAAGAATGGAAGAACAGTCTGGTTTTACTTGTAATTTCCTTTTCTTTTCTTTTTTCCATTCAAAATAATATGTTTTGGACATTGTCTTTTTACACAAGTACCCTTTTAAATGAGTACAACTTGTACAAACATCTCTTTCAATTAAATAACATTAAAATAAGAGAATGGGTGCAGTATTTTTTTAAATACTTGTATATGAAAGCTGATAGGCTGGTAGGTAAGCAGGTTGGTTTGGACCACCAGTCGGTCAAACAGAGTCAATCAGTTGATTACCTATATACTGGACTATAAGCTCATCTCAAGTATAAGCCGACCTCCAATTTTGACCTGCAAATTTAGATTTTTAAAGAAACCCGCATATAAGCCAACCCCCTGATGTTGTTCCATCAATTTATTTGTTTAGCAAATTATCTGTTTTTTTCTGAGAATTGTCATAGTATTCCTGTGATTTTCTGAAAATAATCCACGTACCGGTACCGGTAAACAGCTGATTACTGCAAGTGATATTAGCTAACATTAAGTTTTCCAGACTCCTCTTCCTCATCTGAATCGCATTGATGAAGGTAGGAAAGCTTTACAAATGAGCACATAAGGCGCTTATTTAGCTGTGTAATTATGGTGAGTTTTTTTTTTTTTTTTTTTNTTTTTTTTTTTTTTTTTTTTTAAGACTCTCACCCATTACGTGTTTTCAGTAATTATCCTGTACCTGAGTCGATGTGGGCCTGTCTATGTACTGGATATTCCTCGATAGGGAGTTTTGGAATTCCCTCAGCTGACCCCCAATGTTGTTCCATCAATTTATTTGTCTAGCAAATTACTTGTTTTTCTGGGTATTGTCATAGTATTCCTCTGATTTTCTGAAGATAATCCATGTACCAGTAAACATGATATTTATTTTAGCAGCTGATTATTGTAACTAACGGATCATGGCTAACTGGCCGCAGCAAAATGTGCTGGATAAGATGTTTAGTCAGGAAATATCTCATTCTAAGGTATGATTTAAACTGTTTTCCATAGGTAGTGGTAATGGGTAGTATTTCCACCCCTGGAAATTTCGTTCTCTGGGATCCAATTTGAATTACTCGTGTATAAGCCAACGCCCATTTGCTTGTGAAATTTGGTTTAAAAAAAAAACTCGGCTTATACTCGAGTATATGGGGTAACTATTTGAAAACAGACACTCACTTCACCCACTGGTCAGCAAATCTAATTTTAATTAGATTAATCAATAAATAAAAATAAATAACTTATTGAGGTACCTTACAGGTCACTGTCATGTGTAGGTATAAGCATACTTATAATATGCTCGGGCGTCACTGGGTCTCGGATCTCAGTCAGTACATTTCCATACACACTATATTCAAATTTTTGTCTGTAATGCAATTAAGCCAAAAATGTGAATAAAATGTAATCAATTCCATCATTCGCCAACATTACCCATTACTTATTACATGAGTATGAGGGATATTACGCCAGAGCAGAAAATGAGTATATTGATTTATAATTGTATATTCTAGGTCTGTTACTCAGAGTAAGAATAAATTGATTTATGTAGATTTCATTCTAATTATGGTGTTTAATTAACATTTGAAAAAAATTGATTTATTGCCTTAATCAGAGTATAATCTATAATCTTAACATGTATGGAAACATACTGACTGTTTTCAGAGTATAAAATTCATAACTCAGTCTAGACAAGCATTCAGCCACACGTGTAAATTCATAAATCAGGCCCAAAGTAAGCTCTATTTTGCCCCCATGGGAGAGCACATGCCCATTCTCCAGAATTCCCTTAGCGTATAAATATGCAATAGTGTCTCTTTTGGTGGCAGTCAGTCAGAACTATAGCCAGCATGAGACATCTCTCCAAAATAAAAGAAAGACATGTTTTAGATCATCTTTTTTAGCCTCTGCTGGCTTCAGTTGTCAAAACACAACTTAAAACTGTCCATTTAGCTGTCATCTCTATCTTTCCTCTTCTTTAATCTTGTTTTTTTTTTTTTTTTTTTNTTTTTTTTTTTTTTTTTCCCCCATTTTCCCTAAGGTTGTTTCCTTCTTTTTCCAGTCCTCTATCTATCCAATAGCCTGACATTTCTGCTGGCAGTCCATCAACCCAGTAGGAATGACAAAGAGTTAAATCTAGTTAGGCTAAAGATAGAAAACCAGGGAGGAGAGGCAGCGGGGTTAATATCTGCACAGTAGAAGCCTGGTAACCAAAGATGAGAATTATTGGTTCTAAACTAACTAATGATGGTGTAATAAATGATCAATCTATCATTTTCCTGCGCTCTTTAACCCCCATCTTTTACCTAATTTTTGCTCTGTCGCTTTCTTACATGCGGTACCTCCTCTTTTTGTTGCGTTTTCAGTCGGTAACATGAATACTTTCTTCATCTATGGGGTTTCAACAAAGAGGTAAGCGAGTTGCTTTTGATCACAGCTTCAAGGCCTGGGCTGCAGAACCACATTGTCTATCTCAATTTTTTGTGAACCCCCAAACAAAGATGGGAATGAATGAATTACCATCTTTGGTGCAAAATGGCTGTTTAAATTCATAGCTCCATCATCCATCCCACAGGGCTGTGTCAGATGAATTGTGGTGTCTTATTGTCCCCCACCTGTCATATAATGTATATATAATGGGTATATATCTACTGTGTATTCATTCCCAGGTGCCAATCTTTATTCTTTGTTGTCTGTGAGTTTATTTGGGTTTTGTCAGCTCTCTCCCTGCATCTTCACAAAAAAAAAAAAAAAAAAAAAAAAAAATCCCTGCGAGGATTCTAAAAGACAGTTATACATGACGAGTCCACTCAAGTAAACACAAGCAAAACCCAAGAATGCTTGTTTCCTCTAGGTGAGAGAAACGGAGAATTTAAAAAATATCCAACATATCATGTTCTGTTCTTGTCTGGTCCCTTCTTTTCTGCTTCAAGTGAAATGTGTGTTTGTGTGTTTATGTTTCTGTGCATACACAAATGTGTGCATACAGGACAATGTGATCATTTGTGTCGGCATAGAGCAGAAAGACCAAAGCAAAGTTTTGATCTCTGAGGCCCAGGAAATTCAAACACATTGAATAATATGTGAGCTGTGGTAATCCCAGTGTCCTCACTCAGAAGCAGGATGTGCACAAAGTGGAGAATGAGGACAACTACCACTGTCCTTTGTCTAACCAGGAAATGTCAGTGCCCCAGTGAGATTTTTCATGCTTTGTTTTTGCACTAATCTTGCACCAAAGTGGTCCAAGTTCTCTCTGATCAGCCAAAAATAACCCTCTGGTTTGGGGCACAAAAATTATGGTTGTTTTACCATAAAGGTGCCCTTGCAATGAATGAAAGTCTCACTTTCTTAATCTGAAGGGATGCCCTAATGAGACATTTTCATGCTTCATGTTTGCCTTAATATCCCTAATGGACTGCCTTGATTTTAGACCTAATATGTTTTCAAACAAGATTTCCTAATTGCTTGGCTGATGCACAATTTGCTGTGTACCATATCGAGATGGGGAAAAAAAAAAAAAAAANAAAAAAAAAAAAAAAGCCAAACTAGACACTAGACTGATTCCTGCTTATGGTGCACACGTGTGTAGATGTCTTTTAGCATGCAAAAACACCCCACAACAAGTTTTTAATGGTCTAGATCTAAAATGAAGCATGTCTCAACAACTGCAGGAGCTACTTCTTGCCAAAGTGTTTTCAAAAAGCTGTTTCAGAAAATTGTATAGCATCACTACTCCCCTTTTTCTAATGTGCAACTACTCAGATAAGCTCCATACCAAGTGCTGAGTGTGATGCAAAATACATCTCCAGGAGCCATAACTCCATTTCTAAAAGTTTTACTTCAAAACTAAAAATTACAGGTTACAAGATCCACTATTTTCTCTAGTTCTTGGTAGTTTATAAGAATCTTGAAATTTCCACAACAGCTGGGGTTTTTTCCCATTAGAGGACCAGCGAGAAAACCCAAGAGAGCCCAAAACTGAAACTGACAAAGATCTCCATTGAGTATGCCCTTGTGAAGCCTCAGGTCAGAACAGCATAACACAACACAGACCAGCAAGCATCATATTAGCTTCAATGATTTTCATTCATCATTTTCAATCAAGATTATAATTTTTAATCTCCGCAGTCATCCCCGCAGGTTTATTCCTATGAGTTTGTAATTAATAACAGCAGATATTTAAATGATTGAATGACAATGAGTTTTGTTTATGGAATATAATCTACCATTTAGTGTGCAGCATCTCATGGGTAACTTGTTTTAATAAGGATAATGACTGGAAATGACCTCAGTCAAAAGAGTTATCATAATTTATTCATAACTACAAAAATTCATATTCAGTGCATAAAGTGCATGAAGGATTCAGATCCTTCATGCACTATTCATGTGACATACATAAGGTACAGCCACTGCGACTACACCAGCCAGTTCTACTGCTGATGAAACGCAAGCACAGTAATGAAACAAAAATAAAACTGTCTCAATGGATGTGTGGAGTTGTGAGCAACTTCACTCACTTACCGTTTTCCACGTTAGCTGTCGACTTAAGGGTTTGCAGTGTGGGCTGAAGTTTAATAAGGGTGTGATTCAGTTTTGGTTGTCTGACTGTCCACACAACAGAATGAATAAGACATTTACACATCAAAACCTTTTGCTGGCATTGCAACTGCGACTGAAGTAAAATTCTGAAATAAACACATACAAGACAGAATTTCTCTTGCATGCAATGAGCAATGCCTCATTAAGAAATACTATTCTCCAGGTTCAAAGTTATGACAACAGAAAATGAGTGATTAGATCATCCTGGGGATAAACTGATGCATAAACATGAGCTGCTGCAATTTCCATATACTATAAATAGGACTAGGAAAACTATGTTTAATATGCAGTCTTTGTCCAGACACATAAAGACACACACAAACGCACGCACACACACACACACACACACACACACACACACATAAACACATAAACACATAAACACGCAGTNCACGCACACACACACACACACACACACACACACACACATAAACACATAAACACATAAACACGCAGTTAACTTACCTATCTGTGTAAGCCTGCATTTCTGCGGTACAGCCACGGTTCCACCAACATGGTAAACATTACGGGCCAGCAGAGTTGCTACAGTTAACACAGCTGATTTTTCAGTATGACCATAAATAACAGTGGATCGTACTTTATGACCAGAAAAAGTGCTGGGATGAAAAATCGATGAATAAAATTCCTCCATTTTTTCTTGTCTGAGTGAAAGAGACGACCTCACTCAGTCCCAAGATGCAACAGACTCTATCCACCTGTAGCTAAGATCAGTGTATATCACACTTGACGGACACTCCTGACTGGCTTCAGATTGTATGTCTCCACACTCCACACAATGGCACACACCCCAAACCTGTCTTCCATTTTTCTCTTCACCGCACTCTGATCTGTGGCAGCACCTTCATCTGACCATCTCCTCTCCAAAAATACACATACACACACATTTCTTCCTTCCTCCTGGTCATCTGCTCTCCACCCACCAGGCTTCCTCCTCCTCCCATCCACCTCCCTCTGATCCTCACAGGTCTCTTTGAACTTGTGCAGCTGTGTTAGCGTGGCTGCCAATATGATACTCTAATACATGGATTTGGAGAGCATTTAACAGCTCTAGCATTGTTGTGTCATTCACAGAGCGATTATGCAAAGGGCAGGGGAGGAGTGCCACAGACGTGGGTCTCTGAATATAAATCTGGATCTATTTGGGTCAACCAGTGAGATTGGGGATAAGAACGATGACATTATATTCACTAATGCACAAAAGTAAGTGTTAATGGTTTGACATGTGGGTGCACATCTGTCTGCCCTGTATAATCCTGTTCTGTTTCTCTCAGGTCTCTCCCTCTTCATCATTCTCCATGATGAAGAATGATGAAGCAGGAGCTGAAGTTGTCTCATCTTCTCCCACAGGTACACTATGATCCAACTCAGCATCCACTCTTAACAACTGAAAGACCAATGCAATACCATTGCTCTGAATACTAGCCTCTTGTTATCCCATTATTCTGGTGTTTGCACTTTGGAGATCTTGGAGAACATTGGTGTGGCTACAGAAAGCTGAAGTCCTGTCCTAGCTGTGATGTTACTGTAAAGGAATGGATTTTCTCATTGGTGGTTTATTCATCTATTTTTTTTTATTACAAAAAGCTAAAATAATGTTAAAATTCAAAAAAAGTTAAAGTAAAAAGCGATTTACCGTATATACTCAAGTATAAGCCCAGTTTTTTTTTAAACCCAATTTCACAACGCAGGGGTCAGCTTACACAGGAGTAATTCAAATCGGATCCCAGGGAACGAAATTTCCAGGGGTAGAAATACTACCCATAACCACTACCCATGGAAAATACTAATCATACTTTAGAATGATGTATTTCCTGACTAAACATCTTATCCAGCACATTTTGTGGTGGCCAGTAAGCCATGATCTGTCCATTATGGTAATCAGCTGCTGAAATAAATATCATGTTTACCGGTACGTGGATTATTTTCAGAAAATCACAGGAATACTATGACAGTACCCAGAAAAACAGGTAATTTGCTAAACAAATAAATTGATGGAACAACATCAGGGGGTTGGCTGAGGGAATTCCAAAACTCTGTATCGAGGAATGTCCAGTAGACTGGCCCACATCAACTCAGGTACAGGATAATTACTGAAAACATACTGGCTGAGATTCTTAAAAAAAAACAAAAAAACACTATAATTACACAGCTAAATAAGCACCGTGATAATTATAGCTCATTTGTAAAGCTTTCCTAACCTTTATCAATGCAATTCAGACAAGGAAGAGGAGTCCGGAAAACTTAATGTTAGCTAATGTCACTTACGGTAATCAGCTGTTTACCGGTTGCCTTCCTGTATGTGGATTATTTTCAGAAAATCATGGGAATACTATGACAATTCTCAGAAAAAACAGGTAATTTGCTAAACAAATAAATTGATGGAACAACATCGTGGGTTGGCTTATATGCGGGTTTCTTTAAAAATCTAAATTTGCAGGTCAAAATCGGGGGTCGGCTTATAATGGAGTATATATTGTATTTGTCCGAGCAGAGTTTCAGCAGCGGGTTAATTTTTTACCATATTAATGAATGAAAACTGTCAGAAGGATACAAAATGATTCTAAAAACATAATGGTTATGAAGAAGAGCAGCATTAGTGTTAAATATATGGGATTTGTAGCAAATATGATTAAATACGAAAAACCACAGGTACTGTGTTGTTAATTAATAATTACTGAAATAACTAGGGAGGTATCAATGAATACCAGTTCCAAAATCACTTGGAGAGAAGGGGAAAACATTAATATCTTAATGTAAACGAGGCAGAGCACTAAAATAGACGTCTGCAGGGCTGCGCCAAAGCACTGTGAAGAATTGCTCAATCCATTATTTCTAGCACAAAAAAAAAAAAAAAAAAAAAAAAAAAGAAGAAGAAGTTTTAATGCAGGCACTTTCAATGTAGCCACTTTGTGCTCAAAATCTGGGCATCAGCCTGACTTGAGCCAAGAACTCTCTGCTCACATCTCTGCACTCAACTGACAGTAAAAAATTAAATATTCAATGTTTAATCAATGTTTAATCTCCCGCTTAAAAGGATCAGTCTCAAGTGATGAAGTGTCTGTGTTTTCATTTAGGCCTGAGTTTTATGCCAAGGACATATTATGTGGAAACGGTCATTTATCAAAGTGGAACACTACAGCTTAAATTCAGTGCTGAAGTGCTATACATTGCAGTGTATTGCTGTTCCATGCTTTTAAGCACTTGGAACAAAATGTATTGGTCCATTAAATTTTTATGTACAGTGAATACTAGTTGATATAAAAAAAAAAAAAATTAGATTCTTGAATTATGATGTTTTCATTCCAACATACCCCCTCTAAACCCTAAATATTCCCCAAAAGATATCAATTTTGAACATAGGTTTTTAGGCATGTTAATTGAAATGACTGTCTATAAATAGTAAGTAATTTTATCTAATAATCAGGGCTGCACATAAGCAGTAGCAGGTACTTATGCATGCCCTCAAAGGGGAAATGCAAGGGAAAATCTCCCTGGATTTGATTGTAATGAAATTAATTGGGTTTGCTGTGAACTTTTGGGACCTGAACTCTGTCTGATCACATTATCTGAGTGGAAAAGAGAAATACCTGCTGCAGGTAGAGATCTGCGTCCTGCTTCTACTTGCAGCATCTTGTAATTAAGCATCAGGAAATAACTGGTGAAATGAATGAGATACTGTGAGTTTGGGAGCACATATACAAGCATGTGTGTGTGTGTGTGTGTGNTGTGTGTGTGTGTGTGTGTGTGTGTGTGTGTGTGTGTGTGTGTGTGTGTGTGTGTGTGTGAGCTCTATAAATGAATAAACAGGCCAGCAAAAAATTAAACACCAAAATATGCAATGATCAAAGAATTTCCTTTTTAAAGTTAGAGAAGTTTCACAATATTAGATGGTCATCATGGTGGCACAGAAGATATGGAAATTTTTTATATTTCCAGCAAACTACTGAAAAATGCCAAACCTTCATTGTGATTTGATAAACACACAGCTTGATTTGTCATATCACTGCAGGCTTGAAAGTCAAAGATAATAAATCCTCAAAAACACCCCAGTTATGCCATCATATCTTTTTACATTTCACTCTTGAACTTTGGGTGTTTTTCTGTCTCCTCACCCTATTTCACTTTCCCTCTCAGGACATTCAACTGCTTATAAAATCAAATTAGTGGAGCACACAGCTTTGTGACCGATGATGGAGTTTGATTGCTGGGGAAATCAGGCTGTGCCGTGCAGGGATTAATGCTGAGAGCACAGATGTGACATTTCTGATCTCGAGCCTTGGCAGTTAAAAATTCCATCACCTGCTTAAAGAATAATAATGGACAAAAATGACTGCTGGATTGTTGTATTTATTCAAGCATGATAATCAGAAATAATGAACAAATAAAAAGTGATGTTTTACGAATGTGTTTTTCTGCCTGATATTTCCTGATCAGGGAGTCGTATTCCTGTGTGTAGGGATGCAGCCTGAATAATTTGCCATGCTATGGCAGTGCTAACAAGACAGTCACTCAAAACCACCACCGTGGCAGTGGGCAAGTTACAGGCTCCAGTTCACTCGACTGGAAGAAAACCAGGAATCACAGAGCAAAACCACGTGAACGAAGCGATAACAAGCAAACTATAAACAGAGAGAACTGGGGCAGAAAAATGAACACTGTTAGCTATTGCTGAAATCATGATTAATTTATCAATTATTTAATCAGCAGAATATGATTTGACAACAGTTTTAATGATGGATTAATTGTGTTTGTCATTTATCAAGGAATAATGCCAAAAATTGGCTGGTTCCAGCTTCTAAAACATGGATTTGCTGCTTTTTTTCTGTTTCACATCACTGTAAATTGGATCTCTTGTGATTTTTAAACTGTTATTTAGACAAATCAAGGAATTTGAAGACATCATTAATGTGTTTGAGAAGTTATGATTAATTGATTCATTTTCTCACTGTTACACAGTTGGAGTCGTACTGATAACAATTCAACCACAATGTTAACTCTAAATTGTCAACACTAAAAACTGTTGCTGTGCACCTATCTACTTGTTTATATAGCATACATACAATATGAATCATGTTAAAAAAAAAAAAAAAGATATTAACTCCTTAGTGACACTACAGAGAAGCATGAACTTCAAATTCTTCTTAATGGTAAATAAACGGCTGATACTGGGAAAAAAATGAAAAGAGTTGATTCACGATCTTGAAAATGGCCACCTTAAAGGGACAAATTTAAATTCTAAACTGAAACACTTTGTACTTTTTTAAAGCAAACTAATTACCCGAAACAAGCGGAGAAGGAGTCAAAAAATATTTTGGTATACCCTCTCATTAGAGACATGAAAGCTGAGGAAGGAGGAGTAAAAAGAGTGGATGTAGACACACTTATCTAACAGACAATCTTGCTGCCTAATTAAGATGCTCATAGCAGCGCCTCAACTTGCCACCACTACAAACGAGTTCCCAGGTTTCCCAGGGGGGGCGAATTATGAGCACTATCGGAATGAAAGTAACACAACTGCAGTATGATAATGCATTCGCCAAAGATGCTACAGCTGGCTCCCCGAGCAGAGGAGTTCAGCTACGACATCAAAGGAGGGAGGTGTATGTGTGTGTGTGTGTGTCAGTGCACGTGTGTGAGTTTTAGGTGCACATTCAGGATATATTGGTGTTGACTGCTCCTATAGTCGTCTGGCTGTTTGCTGCTTCTTTCTTCCTTCCTACCAAAGTCTGCCAGATGACTGTGAGTAGAATGAGATATCTTTTGCTGCACAGCCAAACATGCAAACTGCCTGAACTCAGAGATGTGAAGCTGGAGTTTTCTGCCTGCTGCTTCAATTCGGCCCACAGGAGAGAACGAAAAGTGCTGAGTATAAGTGGACCAAGCTGTAGAGTAGCTTATTACCTGCTGAGGGGATGAGAGGAAATAACAGCTGGCAGTTATGGATAATGTTTTCCTTTTTCTAGCCCTCACACACACGCTTGCAGAGATATATAAAGCAAATTGCTCACATGCAGCTTATGATGCGTTAGCCAGATAATAACCTAAGAATCCCAATAGTTTTCAAAAGCTTTTTCACTCATCTGCCATCACATGTCAGACGCACGAACAAATATAAAGTGCCAGAGGCTAAGTCCATATGGAGGCTGATAATTCATGATCAATGAAATTCTATGTAAATGCAAATCAGGTTGCTCCAGGAGCAAGCGAAAAAGACAGCACAATACCTAAATGTCAGACAGGTTTTAGGTAAATTACATATGAGAGGAGAGGAGAGAATATCAACTGATGGTACAACGAGAAGAAAAGCTGAAAGGCTGACAGTGTGTTTCCTCCCCTGGTGTCTGCTAGTTTCTCTGCCCTGGAGCAACAGAAAGGAAGACGCAGAGACAAAGAGAGAGAGAGAGAAAAAGAGAGGGGGAGCACGCTGAGATTCATCATCATCATCAGTACAGGACAGAGACATCAGGAAAAACACGTTTTACATGGAAAAGCCATTTCCTCCATGTGGAGAAGATTAGCAGTCATGCTCCTCAAAACCTTTCTTCCTCCAACGTTTTCTCTCTCTCTCTCTTTCTCTCTCTCTCTCNCTCTCTCTCTCTCTCTCTCTCTCTCTCTCTCTCTCTCAGTAAGGGCTCTTTGGAACACACATCACTTCTTAGCTTAAGTGTTGACAAAATGAATACAGACGTAGTGCTCTTGCCCATTGATGCTAGCAGGAGTCCTCTCCCTCACATCCTCACACCTTCACATAAAGAAAGACACAAAAACATAAGCCCTGCAGGGGTGAAGGCAGACAGTTTGACGTATCCAGCTTTCTAAGCGCCAGGGATGGCCCATATTTTTTGACAGCCTACAGAGGGAGTAAAGGGACAGCTGTAATAGCCCAAGGACCGTGGGATTTTAACTCAACATTAAAAGCTCAACCCAAAGCTCTCTCATTTAATCTGCCCTGCCTTAATTACAGAAAGCTCTCATTTCTGCAGATGCCAATGAAAATCCAATCTGTCTGTGACTGTGCTTTATCATCTGGTTATGTGAGTCTCTAAGGTATCTTATCAGCAAGCTGTGAAACCTCTGAAGAGGATACTCCTCTGAAAAACATGACATATTCACATTCATGTGGTCTGAGGGCAGCAAATTGTGAAAGGGGTTTTTCTGCCCCCTAGCGACAAGTACAAATGGGCACGTTTCAGCACCAGGGACAGTTCTCGGTGTTAAGAGCTTTGACACCACAGTCAATAATCAAACCCTGATTCACAGTTTGAGAATACACAGAAAAAGAGAAATCAACTGAGTGATATCATTACTCTGACGTTTTATCCACAAAATGTCGGGAAACACTGTGTCACATCATCATGATCGACAGTGTCCACGGATAGATCCTCAATTAATCTCAACCTCAATTAAAAATGTCGTTCTGAAGTATTTATGGCAGTGTCGGGTTGATTTTCTCCAAATCAATAAGCGTAATAGATCATTTACGCATGGGCATCATCAGTCTGTTTGCCAGGTAGTCTATGGGAATGTGTATGTGCATCACTGAGTACTCCTCCCCAGAAATGAGACTTGAACCACACGACAATAAAATTAAAACTGATAACTCACCCCTTTCCAAACTGAGATTTCTGCAAACTTCAAGTTCTGCCATTTAGGAGTGGAGTTGTCGGTCTCACAAGGTCTCTCCATGCGCTTTGGGCATCATTTTAAATTCCTTTCCTAGTTGCGGTGGTTTGATATACCATCAGAAGAACCCCGATTAGTCTGTGTCTCCGTGATTTTTGGAGCGTCCACATGAATCGGCCACTTTTTTGCTCAAAACGCCCAAAACTGCTCCTTGGCACCTCCCTTTCTGCGCAGTTTGTAGGAATCCACAAACAAACCTCAGCGCGTACATCCCCTTTCCTCACCACACACACACACACACACACACACACACACACACACACACACACACACACACACAGGAAAAGCGATAAGCCGATTTCTCACACACACATTTGCTCAATGGACCGAAGGAGAGTGAGATGGTGTGGAGTGAGAGAGTGAACAGACTTTGGGCTTCACCTCAGCTGTCCGATGCTCATTTCATCTGTTCAGTTCTGCTGTTTTATTTATCCAACAAAATGAACGAGTGATTTGTTTGTTTTGACTAATCCTCCTGTTCTCTGGAGGGAAAACGTCCCAGGAGAAATTCCACTGCCACGACCCACTTACCTCTGTCTGTCTCTCTCTCTCTCTCTATTTTCTGTCTGTCTCTCTCTCTCTCTCTCTCTCTCTCTCTCTGTCTCTGTCCGTCTCTCTCTCTCTCTCTCTCTCTTTAATTCAATTCAGTTCAATTCAAAGAGCTTTACTGGCATGAAAGTTTAAACAAACAGTATTGCCAAAGCATCAAGATATACAATAAACATCAATAAACAATATACAGTAAACAAACAACAATAATATTATTGGTATTAAGGTTGAGATTGATAGCATGTATTTGATTGATAGATATTAATTATATACAGTATGTACAATGTATGTGTGTCTGTGTGTGTGTGTGTGTGTGTGTGTGTGTGTGTGTGTGTGTGTGTGTGTGTGCTGTGCATGTCAGGTCATTCACTGTCCCTCAGCTTGTGGCATGCTGATAGATAGTGAGCAGCTAGATCTGCTCTGTCTCCTTCTCCCAGCAGGATTTTTAGTTTTCAGAGCTCATTCGGCTCTCTGAAGTCTGGAATTACAGACGTGTACTTGTTAAAGTAAAAGCTTCTTATTTCACTAAATCTTTGACATCGTAGCAGGATGCATCTCCGTCTCTACCTCACCTGTCCTACACTGACCACGTTTTGTCTTCTTTTGGTTTCTTTTTGTGTCTTCCTATTACAATCTGTAGTCTGTGGTCACTGAGCCTGTACCTGGTTAGGATCTGTCTCTGCTTTTTATCTCTGACAGTAAAGAGATATTCTGCCAATTCATAATCTCTCTCTCTCTCTCTCTCTCTCTCTCTCTCTCTGGCTGGCTGGCTGGCTGTCTGCCTGTCCATCTGGCTCTCATCTTCTTCTTCTTCTTCTTCTTCTTCTTCTTCTTCTTTCACTCAGAGACACAGCTTTCATGAAACATGAGTGATACTCTTCAGTGCAGAAACAGAAGGTTCCACTGAAACATGCATTAACAGGCTGTAAATATTGTTTTTTTTTCTTTTTTTTTTCTTTTTTTGCACCAGAGCTTTTAGCAGTTGCGTGTGTGCGTTCGTGTGCGTGNTTTTTTTTTTCTTTTTTTGCACCAGAGCTTTTAGCAGTTGCGTGTGTGCGTTCGTGTGCGTGTGTGTGTGTGTGTGTGTCCTGACTTGAGTCTATCACCTTGGTCGAGTCACTTCCCTAATGAAATTTTGGTCTGTCCAGAGTTCCCACATTATTTGTGTTCAATGGACCACATTAAAGCCATTTAATTCAGGCTTGTAGGAGACAATTATGGAGTGAGCAAATGTACATATGCACGTGAACACACACACACACACACACACACACACACACACACACACACACAAAAGTTGTTCAAACACTGAGAGTCAGAGGTTACGAAATAATAAATGTTGTCTGGACAGACAAAAAGACATGTTTGAACATCACTGGTACCATCAGTTCAATAGCTTATGTTGTGTGTGTGTGTGTGTGTGTGTGTGTGTGTGTGTGTGTGTGTGTGTGTGTGTGTACATATTGCGGTCATTGCTCAATTTGTTTTATGTGCAAACCTCACTTCATACACACCTGCCTGATCACAGACATGTTCCATCCTCCTACTCACCTCTTTTCACACTGATTTATGTACCATGACTAAAAAAAAAACTATCAGGCGCCCTGTCAAAGAACGGAAACAACAGGAATAACAGGGAAGAGTTTTTTGACAGGAGAAAGAGGCAGTTGTGTTTTCTTTGCATGAATCAGGTCAACCCACCACCCACAGAAGAGTTACAGAGCAGTCAACCATGAAGTCTATACAGTTCACTGACAAGCAAACTGAGGAAAGTACATACACGTGAACACACGTACCAAGTGTGTGCGCAGTTGAACATTGTCTTCAGGGTGGGATGTGGGTGCTGCCTGTAGTTATTTAGGGTGAGACTAAGTGGTCTGCTGCTGCTGCTGTGACTGATGCATCAGACATTTGTCATGGTTAGTCTGCTGGATTTGGCTTCTGCCACTCAGATTTGATGAAATATAATAAATCAAGATGGAATTGATGTCATTACATGTCTGCATCAATTTCAGCTTTAAGACACTTCCGACATGAAAACTCACTATTTTGGTTGGTCTGACCTACAAGTTTGTAGGTGTTGTTGCATGCAGACACACACACTCACACACATACACATACAGACCCACTTTCTTACCTTCATGGGGTGGACAGAATACTAGAAACACCTTATGTAATCTAATACCATATCACCACCAAAAAAAAAAAAAAAAAAANAAAAAAAAAAAAAAAAAATCAATGAACATCTCCCCGTTTGCTGCAGAGCTCTTACTTTGGTTTTCATCATGTTACTGTTCATGAAACTGTGTGTAACTACAGACCTGAAGGCTTACTTCTAGCATTTTCAACTCAGCAGGAAACAGGGAAGCAACCTCTACTCATTTTAAGTTTTTTTTTTCATATAGATTTCATTATTTAAAAGAACAATACACACATTTGTATATACATGTTAAAAAAAAAAGTAGTGCTTCTTTTTTTCTTTTACTGTGAGATATTTAGCTCTCAACAACCTAAAAAAAAAAAAAAAAAANAAAAAAAAAAAAAAAAAAGCGTACAAATAAGTCAGGTTATCCATACACAACACATGTTCAGACACTCCTGCCTTGTATTTTTAAGTATAAAGTGATTCACTGAGAGTTTAGTAAATTGGTTATACTGGTGATACTTGAATGAATCTTGGTTGTTCTAATTGAAAATTGACCTTTGCGGGTACATTAGTAGAGATGTGTCTCCCTCTACTGTCCATTCACGTGACCTACAATTTGAGGAAATCAGAACTGATGCACCCTAAACCGTGTGTGTGTATGTGTTTACTCACCATGAAAGGTGCTGTTGTCAGTCAGAAAGTGCCGGCGGTACTGTGGCTCTCCTTTCCTGTTCACCACCCAGGAGCTCATGATGAAGGACGTTCAGGAAGATGACCTGTGGACCTCTGAAAGAGAACAGAACATTTTGCAGCAATTTAATATCATCTTTGTGAATAAACGAATCAATTTCTACCAAAAACAAGATATTTTCTGTGTGATACTAAACTTTTGAATACTAGGCATATTTTGCAAAGAAAACAAGATATGTATCTGGAAGGAAACAGCAAAAGTCTGAGTGGGGGTTACAACAGAGTTACACCTCGATCCATCAGAGCTTGTAGTAAAATAAATCAGAAAACCTCTTTCTGCTACTATTAAACTACGAATGCCCTTAATCTGGTGTCTTATGTCACCAGAATTCAGTTTAACTTACTTGTATTGGTTTGATTTGTGTAGTTTTACTAAGATCACATTTTACTTTTTGATGCCTCTGAGACACATGAAGCTTTTTGAAGATTTTAACAGTGCATTAAACATTTTAAGTGTTCATGTGCTATTTGTTTGGAATATTATCAGAGAGGATGGCATTCCTGTCAGAAAACAACAACATTTAACCACTCATCTATTTCTTCAATTTCTCACTGGTCATCATGGACAGATACAATATTGAATTGAATGTAAATAAATGACAGTGTCCACTGTAGACAAGAAAAGTCTCTCATCTTCTTTAACCAAATTGTCATCTCCCATCACTCTCACCAGTTCTCATTTGCCCTGTGAACTTCGGCACGTCTCTCACCATTTGCTCTCATTTATCTTTTTTCTCTTTCTGTTCATAGTTATTCTCAGATTCCCATTTTTTCCAACAAGTCACTTTTTATTCTTGTGTCTCCTGCTACTATTTTCACTGCTTAGTGTTTCCACCTGTTGCTTGTCTGATTTACTGCTTCCCTTTACACACACACACACACACACACACACAGGAGATGAGCGTNTGTCTGATTTACTGCTTCCCTTTACACACACACACACACACACACACACAGGAGATGAGCGTGGAGCCTCTCTGACAGTTATTGGTGTCTGGTGCCTGCTGACCTTGTCTGTGCTCAAAGCTCATGGGTCAAGCTGAAAAATCTTTGAGGTGAAAGTGCTTTCCTGTGACCCTGCTGTTACCTCGACTCTGTGGTGTATATAACCAGCATATGGAGAGGAAAAAGAGGCATTGCTGTATATTAATTGACTTGGCCTGTATGGATAACTGTAAAATGAATATAGGGTATTTGTTGTTATTTTGTTAGTGTTGTAATGTAAAATGTCATCTTACAGCGCCCTTTACTTTTATATATATATATATATATTTTTTTTTATACAAGACCAGGCAACACAAGGCAACGTAATGTGACATAACATCACTTCTAAAGATGTGATGTGATGTAACACAATACAGTGTGAAGTAAAGCAATGTACTTAACATGATGTGATGTTACATTACATGGCATAATGTGACATGGAGTGATATAACATGATGTAATGTGACATGATGTGGCATAACGTGATGCAGCATGAAGTGACACGATGTGATGTACAGGAAGGTAATGTAACATAAGACAAGACAACAGAATGTGATGTGTGGCGTGGCATGGCATGGCATGTTATGGCGCGAACAAGACAGGAACAGAAAACATGACATGACATGATACACAAGACAACGTAAGATAAGACATGAGTTAAACATTCACATTTTGTCTTTGTTATTGCTGATAAAATTTAAAGTAGTGCTGTTGTGTTGTGATTACTCAGCATTCATGCTGGTGCAGCCAATTAACATTCTGATAAATAAAACAAATATGGCAACATTACACCAAAAATAGTAACAAAATCTAGCCAGGAAAAAATATTTACATTGACAAGGAGGTCAATATAAAAGTGGAACTACATAGTAAAAAAGAGCAAATGTCTTAAACGCAGTGCTGTATGATGAGCACTTGAACATTTACAGACATTCATTTTCTAAAATGCAAAAAGTCATCTGAGGTTTTAGTTTAGGGTGATTTAAGGACTCTGCTTCACCTTTTGCCTCTTAGCTCCTGTAAAATCACATAAAGCACAGCCTCCTGTGGCTTACTGCTTAATTACAGAATAATGTTTCTAAATTACTGTTTGTTTTCAAACAGAGCTCAAATTAGAGATACAGGAGTTACGCAGAGGCAGATGACTGAGGACATTGTTTGAGCAGCTTTGATGGCATGTCAAGTAATGACACAGCTATTGTATGAATATCCCACAAACACTGAACTCATATGGCAAGATGAAGACATTAAAATGTGCCCGTTGGACAGCTTTAGATATCCATAAATACCACGGTGATAGTGTAGTATCTACCTAACATTTTGCCAATAGAATTATGTTTATTCGTATTTTTAATTCTGTCACAAGTGCAGTAGAGTGTAACAAATAGTGAAAAGAAAGAAAATTGTCACCTAATTGTTGTTGGTGTTGATTGTTGGTGGCACTGGCACATATTGTGTATTTGAATATTGTGGCTTTGCTTCACATGTGATAGTATGTTTATAACAATTAACAAGATTATGACACTATTGCCCACTGAATAATGGTTCATAGATAAAATCCAAGAGGATGTGCTGAGTGATTTTTGAGGTTGTGAGTGTGTATTGTCACGTTCATGTGACGAGGTTTAGTAAAGCAACTCTGCCTTCTCCTCTGACTGTGTGTAACTCAAGCTGCTTTCTCATCTACAAGACAGTTCAAACCCCAAGGGAAGACAACTGCTTTTTCCTCACTGTCAAGCTGCACAGAGAAAGGAACTTAAGAATAAATGCTTCCCTTCCAGACAGCCTGATGAACAACTCCATCTCAGACTCTGACAGGAAGAAGGTCGAGGATGCCCCCAAGTTAACACATTGTTGCAGGATATTTAAATCCAAGTGAACTGATACAAACTGAAAACATGTGCATGTGACATTTTAACAGTTCATTTTATTCTGCATTCACTGCATTTATGAGTGAAATATGGACAAATTCATTCATTAATTTATAATTTTGCTTCTTAAAAATTGATTGCAAGATTCAAGGAATGGTGTCACACATTCATTTGAAAAACAATTTTCTCTTATAGTATGCAAAATATATCTCTGTTTTAGGCAAACTGGTTGCCCAAGCAGTGCAATGGCAGGATATGGTAGTGATGATGGGGCCTTTATATTGCTTAACAAATGAGATGGCTAAGTACATATATACCTGAATGACCACTAGTAATAATACCATAACTCACATACTAATATAACCTATAGCAGCAGTGGTCATATATTACAATAGGTTCAATTTTGTATGACACACATACTGTATGTGGGAATGTATGGGAATTTGCTATGTCTTGCATATCAAACCATAGCTGACTATTTTATTTAGGGATAGAATTTGATACAGCACAAAGTATACTTATTTGGCTATATCATCAGTTTAGAGTAAAACTTTTCACATATGACAACGTGCAGTTTGACAGTCCTTGATTTTCTCATATAGCGCTTAAATGCAGAAAATAATCATTGTAAATTATTTAACATTGGATTATTTGACTGTTGATCAGGAAAAAATAAGTACTTTTAAGAAAAGCTTTTATATCTACTAACTTGTGGTGGGCATTTGTAATTATTTTTTGACAATTTACATCAATATCTGGTACATAAATTAATACTTAGTTGCTTCCTTAGAAAACCAATCAGAGAATGACTCAGTTCCAGGAAACACTCTGCACTTAACCTGCACTTTGACCTCATGATGGAGGAAAGCAAGAGGCAATATGACATTTTTAATCTACTTAATTAATCTTATTATCATCATTCTTTATGACAAAAAGTCAGTAATTTTCTAAAGAATTACACTGATAAATAGTGTTAAAACACTGCTGTTATGGTTAAACTCATTCCTGATCCATGTTTTTAATGCGTACAGTTGGTGTTTTACATTTTTAGACAGTAATATGCCTGGATTTTTGCAGTCTTGTTGCAGTTGTCTTTGATTAGAATACTTAAACACACACGCACACACACAAACACAAAACCTTGCTACTGACATCCTCTTTCAACTGTTCTAAGCCAGCAGCTGTGGTGTTTGAGATAACTCAATAAGTCAGAGGTGATCAATGCCTCCATCAGCACTAAGTCCAACCTCATTACATTAGTGGAGCCGTGTGTGTGTGCGTGTGCGTGGTGCATGCGTGCATGCATGTGTGTCTTCACATAACACACAGACACAAAGACGGCAGCATCTGTCACTCTTTACTACTGGCACATGGAAAGAGCATGAGCATAAATAACACCATATTAAAATACCATGTTTGTTGTCTGTGTTTATTTCTGTGCTTTTCTGTTATTGGTTTTTATCTTATATTTCAAATGAACAGAAGCACATAACATATTACAGTAACAGCTGCCATTTAGGTTAAGAGATTATTAGAGATTTAGTGGCTAGTAATTGATGACAATGAAGGACGATGTAAATAACACTATGACAGTCCATTAGGCGTTGTGCCATATCATATAATTTACGATAATACTGGCATAATTTTTTATATGATAAAAATTTGTTGATCACTATATTGATGATATTGCAGCATAATGACGTGTTGATGAATTTTCACATCATGCCTTGCTTGGAAATATCTCAGCTACAGGGCTCCTGAAGCAGAAACACCCATGAAGGTGACTACACAAGTCACAAGTCGTGTGAGCTGGAGCATTTGCTAGTTGTACTTCCTGTGACAGATAAAGCAAATGGTGGGGCAAAATTAGCAAAGCTAATGTTTGGTTAGAACTTTGACCCCCAGTCAATAGCAAACTGTAACAGATTTGTATCAAAATTTTAATTTCTTTACTGCTCCCTAAATATTGTTCAAGATCATCTGCAAATATCATTATGTGGAAAAAAAAACTATATGTTGGATTGGGCAGACAGGAGAGAGTATGCATTTGTAATGAGACAGCTGTTTGAATGAGCCTTAAAGGCTGATAAGGAGAGAGAGAGAGAGAGAGAGAGAGAACCGTGAGGCTGCAGGGTTGCTGAGGGGTCAGAGTTGTCCTGCAGAGGGGCAGGAAAGACAGCGGTGCTATCTGAGGTTGTCAGGCCAACACACGGTGTATTAACATTGCTGAGTTGTAACACAAACAGTGCCAGCAGTGGAAGAATCTCCCCTGCAAAGCTTTTGTGCATGTTAAATGGTATTGAGACCAGTTTTAAAGCAGAGATGTTTACTGACTGATGGTGGTTAAACTGACAAAAAAAAAAAAAAAATGTTTCCATCCTATAATCTATTAAGTGTCCTTATCATTTGTAGTTATACAGAGAAGAGTCTGTCATTTCTATGTATCCATCCATTCTAGGAGGAAAATGTCTGCAGGGCTAGGAAACCAAAACGTGTTAAGCGTGGAAACCTTTTAGAGCTAAATCCACATTCAAATTCTTATTTTAACCTTTATGTGTCACCGTTTGCATGTGAGTGTGGTTCGACGTGTGATTATTGGGGTTGCCTCGCTTTACTGTGGAATTGAAGGGTGGGTAAGATCAAAAGTCAACTCCTCAGATCTATTTCAAGCAGAGACCCCAGCTTTCCCTTCCACCTCTGTCCCATCACTTCACTCTCAGTTTTCAGAAAAACACAAACATGTTCTGTTTAACGTCCTCACCAACAAGAGGGAAATTCTCGATTTCTACTGGAGCGAGAGGAGTTGGTGTGGAGTGAGTGTTAACTTGGCAACACAAACATGTCCTGATACACAGTCCAATACACAGAGTTTCCGATTTCAGTTTTTGTAAATGATATGAGCAAATGCACGGGTAACAATAATGGTTGAACTGACTATGATGAAGCGACAGCATGCTTAAGCCTAGTTTGTTCATTTATAATATTTTAGTATTATATTTTATAATATTGAAGCACTTAATCTTGATCTAACACACGCACAAATGCAGAGTTTGATTCATTGAAGCCCACAGTGTTCAACCCCTAACCTCCTCCCTTGCTTTCTTCCAAATGACTTCAATTATTCATGAGGGATCACAGCACCCACAAAGAGTCATGTTTCCACTCCTACAACCCTACACCAGCAAGCTGATACACCGGCCACAATACTTCAGTCACATAATAACAAGGGAGTCACTTTACTCCTGATGCATTCCTTCACACACACATATATATAGCACAATGTCCACACTGAACCGTGCATGTGGGTTTATGAGAGAACAGCTACCCAGTGTTACAGTTGCTTACCAAACAGTGTTTATTGTGACACCAAGTGAGAGCAAATACCTGCATGTAAACTCTCACTCAGAGTAACTGAATTTGGATCTGAGACTGATATGCTCGTATCAGCTTACATGTAAATTCCATTTGACAAAGACACTCCTTGTAGTAGTCGCTGACAATGCTCGGTAAGTTTTCTCAGTTGGGAGCAGAGATGGATGGTTAAATTTGTTTTGAGGGTTGCATTTTGTTTAGTCACACACCAGCTCTACCTCTTTAAATCTCACCCTCTGTCTTTCTCACCAAGCCAAACACACACAACCACTCAAAAAAAAAAAAAAAAAAAAAATCCCCAAGGACTTTGCTGTCTGATGGGATGGGGGAGTGCCCATCTCCTTTCTTCCTGGGACAGCTACCGGCTGAGAGTAAGAAAGGGCTTTGTTGTGCTGCCCTGCTGCAAATCTCTGTTGTTACAGCACAATGGCAAGGAACTCCAAAATGTGAAGTGCACGCGTCAGAAAATGTTTTATCAGTACCACATATGATTTAGTGATTCTAGTGGCAAACCAGCCACACTGCATGACAAAAATATACAAATGATCAAATCAGCTCTTGCAGTTGTGGTGGTTTAGAAAAAAAATCAACAGTGAAAATTATTTAATATGTTTAAAAGCATGTTTCTTACCTATAATATATTTAAGTTTCTAAATCATTTGGCACGTGTCACAGGCCTAATGGATGTATTTCTACAGGATAGAGTATCTTGCCTCATGCAAAGATGAAATGAGAGTTAGTTAAGTCCATACTGTCATTGTCTGAAAACTGCACAAGTCTTTTCCAAAACAAACAAGTCATATTATGGTAAGTAAAATTCACATTATATTTTAATGTCAGTCTAATTGTCAGTCTTTTACATATCATACATAAAGCATCACAAGCTTGCTTACTTTAAGCACTTCTGCTTCACTGTGAAATCAGCTTTCTCAGAGAATCTCTTCACTTTCACCAAAACAATAGTCCTTCAGATCATTTCCTTCCATGGCACCGGGCACAAACTGGAGTCAAAGATATTTCCACTGGTTTGGTTTCAGCAAGAGGAAATCAACAACTTCACTGGTGTGGGCAAGTATCCACCAGGATCACCAGCACAGTGTCTTTTCAAATGAGTAGTACTAGTGCGAGACCAAAGGTTTTGGGAAAATCTGGAACGGATTTGGAGTGGACTACTTCAGCTAGGGTTTGGGCTACTTTTCCAAACAGAGATGGTCTACACATTCAGTAAGTCCCTCGCTTTGAATTCAGGAATAACAATGAGAAAATGTGTTGAAAATATTTATATTGTTTATGTTAAGATTTTCTGTTGGCTGTTTTTATTATTGGATTCAGAGTGAGTGTGCATATGAAAACCAGAGCAAAATTCTATAAAATGATGTATTTTTAATACATTTTTACAATATATGAGATGATTATGGTTCGTTTAATTGGATGAAAAGACAAGTGTATTTTTAACATTGTGATTTTCAATAATTGCCATTAAGCTCACTTAAAGAAGAAACCACAATAATAATTTCAGAGAAAACTAAAATTTCTAACACTCAGTTTTCTTTGGCCATGAGTTTCAGCAACTTCCCTGCTGGCTGTGTGTTTCAGCCGTGCTTTCCCTCCTGCTCGTATCTCAGTGACAGTTCAAAGTCTGGCAGCAACAGCCATGAGCCTTAAAATGCACCTTACAATTCAAACCGGCCTACCAATCACAGCCCACTGACACCATAACAGTCACTAGTGACATTTGCACAACAAAAGACAGACAAGCTGATTCATCAAGCCTCCCATTCTCTCACTCCACTGTGACTCCTCCTCTCTTGCCTTTGTCCATAGATCCCCGCCATCCACCCACCCCCCCGACCCTCCTTCCCTCCGCTCTAATCTCCTTGTGCCCACTGGACTGACTACCTTACTGCTACCTCTCATTGCCCGGGAACCCCCCCGCCCCCCAGCTAACACGCATCATGCAGTCTGACCTCATTCACAAGACTTCCTCCTTTGCTTTCATGCATAAAGTGCTGATAACAACCATAACACATGGAAGTGCAAACTTGAATTGCTGGCAGCTGATTTGTATTGCAAACACTAATGACAAGCACACCTGAGCATAGCAGGATGTGCAGACCCCTGGACACACTCACAGTTTTGTTGACAAATGTACCTGCTCTGTTCTTCCATCGGTGTTGATGTCAATGGAACAATACAGTATTTGTATAAAATGTTTATTTTCTTGTGTTTTGTATATTACTTTATTTCTCCAGTATTTCCATATCATGAATAGATGCAGATTCAGGTGACAGGCTGTGTCTCCTGTCCCTTGTGTATTGGTAGAGTACTCTAATGTCTTGGTCACATTATAGCTAAATGGACCCTCTTTATGGGTCCTTAAAGACTCCTACACACACATACACACACACACACACACACACACACACACACACACAGAGGCTCCCATGGGGTTTGAGGGGGGCCAATATAGTGTTTAGCCCCTGATAGCTTTGTCTTTCACATTTGGCGTTTCTATAGCAACAGTGATTTCAGAGAGGGACAAGTGATCCCCCCCCCCCCCCNCATCCATTTTGAACACCATTAATATACCCCACCCCCTTCTTATGTTTTCTGGGGTGTCCCACACACACACCAACAGAGAAGGCGGTCCTTGGGAACAGAGGGATTTAGGTTTTAGTTTAATGGGGGAAGAGAAAGCCAAGGGATTAGAATCAGGACTGGAAACTGTGGTTTCTAAAAAAAAACTTTTATCATTTCAAACTGCAGACAGGAAATAAAAACAACAAATCTGTTACATGAGTGTAAAGTCTTATACAAAAAGTGAGTTGGCCTTTTTGTAACATCAGACTAATTAATATCTTCATAGCCTGAGAGAAGCACATCTGACCCATGACATCAATGACAGATGGGGCAATTTTTCAGCCTTGTAAAATGACCTCCTTTATACTCATGTTGATGCATCATTTGAGAGTGGATGTATACCATTTATGATATTGTGTGCCATAAAGTTTTATCAACTCAGAACTCAAAGCTAAGAAAATTCAGTTTGGCCTCTGCCTCATCAAGTCCTCTTAAAGAGCCTCCTCACCAGTCTGAAAAATGTGTTGTCCCTGACGGTCTTGCAGGCCCTCTCCCATAGACTGTCCTCCTTCCACAGGCCACGCCCCTTCTTCTCAGCCTTAACCTCTGCCCTATGCAGCCGTTTGTGGAGACGCCAGTAGAGACGAGAGTCAGGCAAAACTCCAGAGACAGGCGCAGTGCGAGCCAGGCCCAGCTTCAGGACCTCCTCATTCATACAGTAGCTCCTCATCGACCCCTGCTGGACATAAAAGACAGAAGCACAGGAAATGTCATTTGAAAAACTGTTTAAAACTATGATAGAAGTCATTATCATATACAGCAAATTACAGCTCAGACACTATCTGAGCAACTTAAGGTGAAACTTGAGTCCAACTATTATTAATCTACTGACAAACTGTCTGGGTCATATAATGTCAAAAATAGTAACATATGCCCATCACAAGTTTTAAGAGCCCATGGTGATGTCTACAAATTGCTTGTTTTGTCTGAAAATAGTTAATAAATCTAAAGGGTTTCAATTTAGAATGACATGAGATAGAAAAAGTAGAAAATTCTCACATTTGAAAAGCTGGAACCAGAAGCAAAACTTTGGGATTTTTACATGATTCATGTCTAACATTTCTTGCGCAGTAGAGCTAGAAATAGAATGTATAGATCAATTTGCTAATCGTTTAATCGATTAATTGTTTCAGCAACAGTCTAAACTATTACATTCCAAATCCTCACCCTGCTGCGAGACACCAGACAATGGAGTATGTCGTCTTCTCGGCTGATCAGTTTGAACCAGACTGTTTGATCGGGGGCCAGGTTCCTCTCCAGCCACACCCTCCCCTCTGGAGTCAACTCCACTCCTGCTAGACGTACCACCAAAGGAGACATGCACACACCTGAAGAAGACAAAGAAGTACATTTTCCAGTTTAGTACAGCTAATAGCTAACTTCTGGGGTGTTATCTTGACCTGTAGTTCTGCACACTGTAGAATATGTAAGAATTATAAAAGTCTGACAGAGAAACTAGTTGATTAGTTTTGTGTAATAGCCACTATAAGATACAATGGGCCCTGGTAGACATAAAAATGTCTAAGGTCAAATAGGGCAAATGTAATTTTTTAAATAGGATCTGTTCATGTGAGTCCATTGTACTGATGTTGCTGATGGAGAACTCTATATAAAGCATAAGCTGATGGCTTTTATTGCTCTGTGAGCGTTGTGATTTAATAATACGGCTGGTTTGCTGTAACAAGCTTATAGGTCAATGTCATTCTGGAAAAGAGGATGAAATGTATCTGAGACTGACTGTACAAAGTTAAAATGTCAGCTTTAGTCACAATGACATTTTGTGTATAGATACTGTAGACTCTGAAAACCCAGAGGGTATTTCTGAAACAGAACCTACTGTACATGATTGTGCTGTTGAACTGATGACAGAAACAGTATCTGGGATGTGTGTTATGGACAGACTAGAAGTGCTGACAGCAATATTTAAATTTTTCATTATTTCAAAAGTTAATATTGTGTAGGGAGTTGTCTATGGGAGACAGCTGTCAGGACAGACTCGACTCTATACACAGAAACTGTCTAAAGGATTGAGTTGATTGCATGTCTTCATAATTTCACTAAAAGGATAACCACTTTACCCTTATGTTTTGAAAGTAATGGAGAGAGGCCTGGCAGATAAATTGGGACATGATCCACTTCAAGTCCTTTTTCTGTAATCGCTTGAACTTTCCCACGAAGGCTGACGTTCCTTTCAATAAAACGAGCAGGGATCTCTGTCGCAGCTTGAAATTTTGTGATCTGTAAAAGTGGAATGAAATAACTGAGTGATTGAGACTAATTCTGGTGTAAAATATCTGTTCATAAACATCGAAATTAGAATATACAATGAGATTTGGAATTAAATGGCTAAGAGGAAGAAGTTGTGCTGCCTGAAAACTAGACAAGACAGAAGTGAGCTTGAGTGGACAAACAAATGCTATATCTTTAAATATAAAATGTGCACCTACAAAAATTGAGTCCCTGGATTAATTTACATGAGGGTCCCCTTCCCCAAATGTGGGCCTTTCTCTCTTACCAGTTTGATACTCCTTGCTATTACAATTACACCAGCAATTGCCAGTCCTGTGCTTACATTCTGTGAGAGACAAGAGAATGTTAGATACAGAAATGACAGGATGACACTGGTATCAGTATAAAGTATAGCTGAACATGTGCTGGACAATAACAGTAACAAGTATATTGATAGAGCATGCCATGTAGGTACAGGGGATCGATTCAGTGTTGTAAAATAACAAACCCTGGTGGAGGCAACTGGTGCAATACATCTGCTCCAATTGTCCCTTGAGACAAATACGCATAATAAATACCATGTATGTGTAGGTGACCATAAACACGGTTTAGTCAAATGCTGATCGTATTGCAACTAAAGCAGCTTCCTACCCGCACAAATGTTAAATTATCATCGGCGAATTGAGAGATTAAAGATACGATGTTATGAGACTGCTGGCTTCCTTCATCTCTTTGCCCTCTGTCGCTCATTTTTCTCTCACTTTCTGCTTCCCGGAGAAATTCCGGCTTGCTGTTGACATTTCTTACTGCAACCGTCGCTCCGCCCATTTGGGAGGAATGTACAAGTAAATTTCCCGGGAAATGTCTCCACCTTGTGGTTTGGTTTTGGTACGACAGTCTCAGCTGAAGGCCTGAATGTTTTATTTAACAAGTTAAGACATGAAGAAGGAAAAAAAAATGCGATTATTTAGTGTCAAGACTTCATGATGTATGTTATGACTGCCAAAGTTATTTCTTGCAAAAGTTCCAGGACACAAATTCGTTCATGCACATTAGAGCTGACTGAGACTCATATTATCAAGCCATTAGGCTAATAAATATCACAGGCCCCATCCTGTCGGCACCACTTGGCCTAGATCTCTTCAGCATCAAGCACAATTCAATGCACAAGCAAAAGGCCTAGTCAGACAAATGGACTGACCTCATAATAAAATTCATACCAACAGCATGTTAATATCACTGACAAAATGTTACTAAATAAGTTTAAACTTTAATTTATATTTCATTTAAACTTTATACCTCATTTCCAGTCTGGAATATTAACTGTCTTGATACATGGACATGACTTAAACTGGGAAGAATGTCTTTCAGCTTTAGTGCTCCATATACATGGAACAAAGCTCCTGCATCAGTTAACCATTTCAATAACCTGATTTCAAAGCATGTAAAAAGCGACTGCACTTGCTTTTCACCTTCTGAATCTTTAGAAAGTGTCTGACTGCTGCTTTCTGTTCACTATATGTTTTTCACAGAAAAAATGTTAATTATTATTATTATTATTATTATTATTATTATTACATACAAAATTTCACCAGTAAAATAATATAATAGTCAGTTTTATTTTTTTTATTAAATTCATCAATAAGCAATCTCTAGTGTACCTTCTGGACCGTTTTGATTGTGGAAAATGTTACAGGTGAGTTTATTCTGTTGCATTTTATCAGCGATGTGAACAGCATCTAACACTATAGTTCAGAATCTTTTTTTTATTAATCTCCCCAGAACTTCTCAGGAAATACATTTTCTTAAAGGAAAGAGGAAATAAAATTTGAGGATGGATTTTTTTTTCCTTCATTTGAGGGTAAAGCTGTATAACAAATACATTTTTTTTTCTTTATTAGCTTTATTATGACAGAAGTTTTTTGTTTTTCATTTTGTTTGTTTATTAATTTATCTATCATGACAAATGTTTTTTTAATATATTTTGGGGTTTATTATTATTATTATTATTATTATTATTATTATTATTATTATTCTTGTAAGCTGTGAAGTCATGGCCTGCCTGCAGCCGGGTAACACCCTCTTAGCACAAACTGACCAATAGGAGCAGGGAGGCAGAGTTGTCCTCCTGGCCGCCATTAAAGAACTCAATCCATGAACTGAAATAATGGAAATCTGCAGGAGCCATGGATCGGCTAGATAAGAGGAACCGATGACGAACCTCGCAAAGCTGGCGTTTCGTCTATTTTAANGATCGGCTAGATAAGAGGAACCGATGACGAACCTCGCAAAGCTGGCGTTTCGTCTATTTTAATAGCAGTCTTAATATGTCGGATCACTGTGCTTGTTTTAGCGAAAAGGGGAGCGGTGTAGCTAATTATTTTATTTAGCCAGCTAGCTAGCGTTGGAGCTCTGGTATGCTAGCCTGTGTGCTAACCAACTAGCAGAGATCAGGGGGAGGGGAGAGTTCCTTTGCTTTGAAATTGTTTTAGATCAGCTAGTTGCTGTTAGCATTAGCACACTAGGGACTAAGCTTTTTGAGGTGAAGTTTTTTAGCTTGTGTTCTATAATATTATCATTGCGCATATAACTTCTGGTGTTTGATTTAAGGGTAGTCTGTCCAAGTCATGTTAACGATGCCTCTTTGTTGTTAACATTATGTAGCAGCAAGCTTCTGGCTAACGAGATCAGACAATACATTTCAAATAGGATAGATGTATTGGATAGCTGGATGCTTACAGTTGACGCTGTCTGTCTGCCTGTCTAACATTAGCTTAGCTATCAAGCTAGCTGTGGCTGTCGCCGGCGAGAAGTTGTCTGTTTGACTAGCTTTGGCTAGCTGGAGCTAGCAAGTTTGTTAGCGCTTTGACGCTATAATTACAACTAAGCATCGATTTGCCAGCGAGCTAACTAAACCAGTTATCGCTATGCTGATTGAGACAATGGATTCTAACGTTACAACACAGTGAAAGGATGAGTTCGTGCTTTGTACCAAACGGGGCCAGTTTGGAGGACTGCCACTCCAACCTCTTCTGCCTGGTAAGACACTCTGTTCTCTGTGCTAGCTAGCGTTAGCTCTCATATTGAGAGGCCAGAAGGCCATTTTGGCTAATCAGGCAACAAGCTTTGTAACGTCAGTTGAAGACTGGCGTGAAGGCATCGGGCCTTCAGCTTGCAAATCGTGATGTAACTTTAATAATGGGGACAGCACACACTGCAGTGTAACTCCTGCTGGGCACTTGTCCATAACACGCATTGGTTATTTAAAAATAATGTCCGACTACCATTAGTTAACATGCTGGTAACAGATCAGGCTTACTGACGATTCAAAACCTGTTAAACATATCGCTTTTTGTTTAAGTGACACTGCAATGCTGGCTGACACATATACTGAAAGATGATCTACATTGTGTTTATTGTATGTTCCACTTTAATCCCGTTTACGCTGACACCCAAGGGTGCGTCACCAGTTCTTAATAACTGCTGAGTAAATTATTGCATGACAGTTATGTTTTCAAGTCTGGCTGTGGGATCACATGTACAAAGTATTGCTAAACTTTCCAAGGCGTCAGCAAGCCTCACGTTTTCAACTTTTCTCATAGTGACTATTTGTGTCACAGGAAAAGCAGTCTGCAGTTTCTCACTGCTGTGTGTACAGTGGGTCGATACTCATGATAATTAATTATGTAGTCAACAGCAGCTGATTGGCTTAATGCTGTGAAGCTATGTTCTCTCTTCATTCCCACACTGTGTCTGTCTCCTAGGCTGATTTGACTGGAATTAAATGGCGGCGTTTTGTGTGGCAAGGACCCACCTCTTCACCCATCCTATTCCCTGTGACTGAGGAGGACCCCATCCTCTGTAGCTTCAGCCGATGCCTAGCAGCAGATGTGCTAAGCGTGTGGAGAAGGCACCACATGCCTGGTCGCAGAGAGCTCTGGCTTTTCTGGTGGGGGGATGACCCCAGTTTTGCTGAGCTTATCCATAATGAGCTTTCAAGTAAGTCCAGGTTACATCCCAGATGTTTTTCTGCAAATTTAGAGTGGACATTTGTGTGTCTCAATCTCATTATTGATCACTCTTGAATGTATTTAATTTGCTAGTTTAGTAGGTATAGCTACACATGTAGCTCAAAATACATAATCTCTAAATGTTACTTCAATCATATACAAGTATCTAGATATGTATCTGTCGATCAGATTTATATTCTCTTTACAAGACAGAAGTTTTGTTTGATAAAGTATCTACATTAAAGTCTTTCACTTTATTTCAGGCGAAGAGGATGGCGAGTGGGAGAGTGGGCTGTCTTATGAGTGTCGGACACTCCTGTTCAAAGCCATCCACAACTTGTTGGAGCGTTGTCTCATGAACCGCGGCTTTGTTCGCATTGGCAAGTGGTTCGTCAAGCCGTACCAGAAGGAGGAGAAGCCCGTTAATAAAAGGTGTGATCTGCTACCTAATGACAGACAGCAAAGTTTTATAGCTTAGTCAATGCCTGACTTTAGCATGCAGTTAAAACAAAGTGTTTTTAAGAAGTGTTCCAGAGTTTCATAGCAGCAATACTCTGACCTTCATTGTATATATAAAGCAGATATGATCCAGCTAGTGGGGCGGCACAGTGGCTTAGTGGCCTGTTACCTCGAAGCAAGAAGGTCCTGAGTTTGAATCCGCCTGGGTCCTTTCTGTGTGGAGTTTGCATGTTCTCTGCATGTTTCCTCCGGGTGCTCCGGTTTCCTCTCACCTCCAAAGACATGCAGATTAAGTGAAATGGTGACTTTAAATTGACTGTAGATGTGAATGGGTTTGTCTGTGTGTATGTGCATGTGTCAGTCCTGTGATGGGCTGCCGACCTGTCCAGGATGTACCCTGCCTCGCCCAGTGACTGCTGGGATAGGCTTCAGACCCCTGCAACCCTGATTAAGATAAGCGGGTATGGAAGATGGATGATCCAGCTAAATCAGTCAAACAGAGTTCAGTATCAAGCAATGTTGTGGCAGCAGAATCGTGGAGCTTTTCTAATAAAAAGCAGCAGAATTGCTAAAGATAATCATGGCTTGATGTATAATTTGTGGGGTATGAGTTAGATTCGACTGTGTAACTTGGCATATTGAGACTAATGTTTGAATCATGCATGCAGCGTTTTATTCAGAACCATCAAAGAGAGTTAGTTCATGAAATGTTAAAGATTGAGGAGTGTGAGTGTTGTGCATACTGCAGCAGGGCCAGATGTCCTCATTATTATGAAAGTTGTTGGAGTTTCTGAGCATCAACATTCCCATAACGATTTCTGGCCCTGACAGCCTCTAAGCTTCATAAAAGTCCCATTTGGGTTTCAAGTGGAGGAATGCTGGATGCAGCTTTATTTCAAATGTGTTATTTTTAGATGACAGGTTTGCATTCTGTGAATGAAACATGTTTTTCCTATTAAGAAAAATGATTTAAGAGAAACACAAAAGGCTTTCCTAAAACATTACAACACTGACCTGACAGGGAAAGCTTGTAACTGTGTTACTATTTCCCCTGCTCTAAATTAATTCCTATATTGGTTTAATACATCGTAAGTACTCTGAAGTCGATTTTAACTCAATTCATTAGAACCGAGTAGAGTGTTTCAGTCCATGATTCTGTTGAGTCTTCTAGGAATTTGTGGAATTCTAGATCAGCTACTGGACTCCTGAAATGTAATTGGGTTTCTTTTATCACAAATTACAAAGTACATCCTCAACATGACATATTTGTCAGCTGGGTTCACATATGAAGTGTATTACATAAATACAGCAATCATTCAGTAAGTTGCATCAGAGACTTTGTCAGATTGATATTTTTCAACGCTTCCAGAATGAGTTATTTCCTATCACGTTATTAAAACATGTTTAACTGAGACAAAGTTAGTGCATGTTGCTGTAGAAAGAAGCCGCTGTCTGTCTGTTGGAGTTGTGAACAAGCAGTCTTGCCCATTTCGAGGTGTTGCGCTGTTTTTCCTTACTTTCTGAACACAAGAGTAGCGGCATAGTTTTAGCTTCCCCTTACCGTTGAGGGGCCTGGGGAATCCAGGAGTTCCCTGACAAGCTAATTTGAGTCTGGACTTTTTGGCAGTGGTGATCGAAGCTGACATGAGCTGCATTTGATGCACAGCCCTTTGGCTCTGTTTCCTCTGGCAGCTTTGTCAATGCTTTCTGAGAATTTTAGAGCTGTGTGAGAGTTTTTACAACGAGCAGTGGGTGATTGCTTGTGGTGCTGGTGATGCCTAGAGACAAAGATGTCTACAAGTGTGTGTTGAGACAGCAGCGCGGCACCTCTAACAGAAGAGTCTGGCAGTCTCTCTGTCGCCTACCCTCTCGGGCTGGTAAACAGGGCAGTCTTTGGAAAACGCTGAGTCTGCACTGTGGTTTTACAACAACCATGTCAACAAGTACTATTTTAGTGCATTTACCCACCAGGCCTTCCAGAACTAGTTAGAAAATAAAGATGATATTGTTTTAGCTTTTCAGGGCTATAATAATCTACTATGTTTATTTATGATTTATATTCCTGCCTGTTTGTTGGCTGATGGTTTGATTCCGAGTCAAACTATGCTGAAGCAGAGCGTGTGATATGCGCGCCATCTGGCTGAAAGGCTAAGCGGGCTTCTATTGTCATTTGCTGCATATCTATTTAAGCAACAGTTGTCACCTGGAAGCGCAATTTAATGACACGGCTCAAAGTGCCCAGCCAAATATGCATGGAATTGTACCTCTCAAATCCTCTCCTCCCTTTTCTTGGTTCATTCCTTTACAATGAGCTTTGTCTGTGATTTTGAGTGCACTAGCTTGAATTCCCTGCAGGTGCTACAGTAGCTCTCTGGAGCCAACAGCGAGCTAAAGCTTGAGTCAGGTATTGGTGGATGGGCTGGTTTTGTCAAATGCTGACTTAAAAATGGCTGATTTATTTCCTCAATGATGCAACTGCGCTTAAATTGAAATGCTATGGTGACTCTTGTTTTTCCTTGGCCCATCTTGCAGTGAGCACCTGTCATGCGCGTTCACCTTCTTCGTACACGGCGACAGCAATGTGTGTACAAGTGTAGAAATCGCTCAGCATCAGCCTCTCCAGCGACTGAGCGAGGAGCACCTCAGCCTCGCTCAGCAGAGTTCCAGCCCTTTGGAAGGTAGGAACTCACCTGCTTTGAAGGTTTTACATCGGGTCTGTCTCTGTCTCTAGCTTTATCCATTTCCATTGGGTATATTAGTGCAGTTATTCTACATTAAGTATTCTGACTCCTCTGTGCCTTCCAGTCATCCTGAGCCCCTACGGCTTGAATGGGACCCTCACAGGCCANCTCCTCTGTGCCTTCCAGTCATCCTGAGCCCCTACGGCTTGAATGGGACCCTCACAGGCCAGGCTTTTAAGATGTCAGACCACCCTACCCAGAAGCTCATTGAGGAGTGGAGGCAGTTCTATCCCATCAGCCCCTATCCTAAGGAGGTCCAGGAAGACAAGATGGAGGATACAGACTGGGAGGACGACTCTCTGGCTGCTGTGGAGGTTCTCGTTGGTAAGGCATCGTACTGTAGAATACATATTAACTTTCATTTCTTTATTGAACGCGATGCAGGATTCTCAGCCTCTTCTACATACATTTGATGGACAGTAATGTCAGTGTAAAGATAAAAAGTCGTTGAAATTAAATAGGTGCGTTAGACAGAATGACAGAATAAAACAAACATTTTACTGCAAAATTAAGTTATGGTTTAAAATAGAATAAGTTTATTTTATGTAAAATTGTAGAGTAAAATGAAGAGAATCAGCAGGGATGACAAGAGTTTTAAATGCATCAGCATGTTGTCTGTCCACAATTAGGTGTTTAATTATAATTCCACAAATTTGGTGGTATCAGAAATAAATGATGCCCAGTTTCTTATAAGCAAAGTTTGTAATTATTTAAATACAGTATGTCTGTATGGTATTAAACTCTATGTCTATGCTTGATTCCAGCGGGAGTGAGGATGGTTTACCCATCCTGCCTGGTGCTCATCCCCCTGTCAGATCTCCCGGCTGTGGTCCCACAGGGCTTGGCCAACACTTCAGGAAGCCTGTGTGGCGCTCAGCAGGGTCAGGCTGCTCACAGAGATCCTGCCATGTCGTCCGTCACTCTTACTCCTCCAACATCACCAGAGGAGGCTCAGACTGGTGAGACTTAGTGCTTCACATTTACTGCAGCGTGACTTTTAAATGGCAAACCTGCCCATATCAGCTGCTCTGAGACTCTGTGTGCTACAAACTGTGTTGCATTTGTGGTTTTATTTTACCTTCCTCACAGATTCTCAGCCTGCCCAGAAGTGGCTAAAATTGTCCTCTGCATCTGATGGGTGCAGTTCTAATAGCGGAAGTCTCCATGGGGGCAAAATCCCTCGCAGGCTGGCCAGTCAGATGGTAGAGTCTGTGTGGCAGGAGTACAACATAAACCGTGCAGGGAGCAAGTATGTTGAGACATTTTTTTTTTCTTCCTCAAAATTAGCGCAAATAGTCAAAGGAGCACCTCAGTGCTGAATGATAAAAATGTGTATCTCTCCTTTTTGTAGGAGAAAGTTTACTACCTTAACCAATGGGACTTGTGAGGAGGAAGCAGACAAAACCGGAGTTTGGGATTTTGTGGAGCCAACTCACAGGGGACATTGCAATTGCTCAAGGTATATTAAGTTAATTGTATATATAAGTGACTATGTTTTTGCTTGTTAAAGATTTTTTTCTAATGTATGTTTTGTTGTCCTCAACCCAGACATAAGAATCAGAAACAGCGATCCAGCAGCACCTCAGGACACCCACCCTCATCAGGCCAGCCTGCCCAGCCAGCCCCCAAGCACAAGTTGGGAGAGAAGTTGGAAAAGGGTGAGAAGCAGCAAAAAAGGCCCCAAACGCCTTTTCACCACCGCAACTCAGTGAGCGAGGAGCAGTCCCTCGAGCCACAGACGCAGAGGCTTTGTTTAAGAACACAAGACGAAGGCTCATATCCCAGCCTGCACCATGTGGACACAGCCCCCTCCAAAGCACCTACGCTGCACACGCACGGACCCCCTGCTGACCTTGTTGGATCCCCGCTGCCACCTCCTCTTAGCCCCCATCCCTGTGACCATGTAGAGGGCGTCCCAGGTGGCATGAAGAACTCTTCTACGCCCATTCATCAACCCTTCTACCCGCCGTCAGTGGAGCCCTGTCTGTTACCCCAGAAGGCCTCATCTGAGGAGCCTCAGCTGGACCCCATGCCAATGCCTCTGCCTTTCCCTCCAGCCTACAATGAGAACCTGGAGCCCACTGTCTTTGTGGGTTCAGCCATCAACCCCAATGAAGATTCTTCCCACAACCCCTGGAAGTATTTCAAGCTGCCCAAGAAGAAAGCCTCTAATTTCCTGACACCTCAGCTACCTGTGGATAAAATACGAGATGATTCTGGAGGAGGCGGAGGAGCTGAAAGCATAGTTTCTGTCACCGAGTAAGTATTTTAAAATTTATCCTCAGTTACATTTCAAGAAAAAGATAGATGTTTAGATAAACAGCATGTCTGAATCTGTCATGATTTGTCTCCTCCCAGGTTAATGTCAGACTCCACGCAGCCCCTGAAGGTTTCCCAGGAGCTGGTTAAGACTTATGCCCAGCGGAGAAACAGTCATCTCGCCTCTGCCACAGCTGATGGAGAGTACAGCGAGGAACCTGATCCTTATGCCTTTGTGGAGGGAGACGAAGAGTTTAGCTTCACTGAGAAGAAGGACAAGCCTGGAACTGAGAGAGAGGGCAGCAAGAAACAAAAGGTGGATTCCTGACTTGTCCAGAACCTAGAACACCAGAGCCTAGTTAGATTTTTGTATATTAGTATGGTTTTATTGTAAGTCTAATGCAGATTTTAATTGAAGATTAAATTCGCAAAGCTGTTCCACTGATACATCTGCTTTATATAAAACAATGTTGATCTTAAAACATTATAATTCTTGTGATTTTTTTTTTTTTTTTTTTTTTTTTCTTGTCCCAGTTGGAGGATGGAACTGGGACTTCAGCTGATGGTGAGAATGCATTTCTTTTGTTCTTATGGCCCATAGGTTTAAATGTAATTAAATGACATTTAGAGTTTTGTGTCATATTTAAGACCTCGTTTGTGATGTTTTCTTGTGCAGAAGGCCAGGGATCCTCAGGCAGTAAATCTTCAGCCTCAACCAGCCTTATCCATGTGAACGACCTGGCTGTGTCCTTCAGTGACTTGGATAAAATTTTCAATTCTGATGACGAGCTAGCGGTCAGCGCATCATTTTGAAATGTTATCTCCAGCATGTTAAATCTTGCTCTCATATGTTTTAGATTCCTGTTTCTATTTGCATAGAAATCTCAAAATAAGCAGACCAAATTAAAGTACTTGCCATTGTCAAGGCAGATTTAGAATTATTTTTGTCCTATCCGCACAGCCTGGATCAAAAAGAGCTGGAGCTGGTGCAGAGGACAAGTTTGGCTGCAAAGAAGCGAAAGCAGCTACATTGGACCCACTCTCTTGCATAAGTAAGAAACCTATTTGTGTATCAGCGGATCACTGCACAAACTACTGCATAGATGATTTCTCAAGTGAAGTAATAACTTTCATTTCTTTTACTCCTCCTTCTTTCTCCAGGCTCAGCAGATCTGCACCAGATGTTCCCCACCCCTCCTTCCCTGGAGCAGCAGGGTTACTCTCCCATGAAGGAGTATGGTAGCCTGGAAGCAGGGGCAGGCCTCACCCTGTTGGATGGCAGCCAGCTCAGCAACCACTTCAAGATGGAGGTGGAGGAGGGTTTCTGCAGCCCCAAGCAATCTGAAATCAAGGTGCGACACTTAATCCATCTGCCAAGTACCAAGCAATTGGAAAACTGGATTGCGTCAGTGTTTTTTTTTTTTTTTTTNTTTTTTTTTTTTTTTTAACAGTTTTTAAATGGCTTTCGTTATAAGTAAATGTGTCTGCTTTCAGGACTTCTCTTTTGTCTACAAGCCAGAGGCATGTCAGTCGTTTATTGGCTGTTCCATGTACGCCCCTCTGAAGACGCTACCCAGCCAGTGTCTGCTGCCCATCAAACTGCCAGAAGACTGTGTGTACACGCCCAGCTGGACCCTGGGCAAAATGGAACTAATACCACCAGTGACAAATATGAATCTCCTCACTAAAGACAGGTAGACACCTTTAGTATCACCAACAATTCAGCTCTGAGTTGTGAGTTTGGGTTTTTGTAAAGGCATCAGACTCTGCAGGAATGTAAATGTGATTTAATCACTGTGCTTTTCTCTGTAACAGTAACGTCCCCAGTGTGGAGCCGGACTACAGCCAGACGTACACCCCCCAGACCCAAACACCCTTCATGTCCAGCAGTGCTCCTCCCAGCAACAGTGGTACAGGCATCCTGCCCTCCCCAGCTACGCCACGTTTCTCCGTGCCTACCCCTCGTACACCCCGGACTCCACGGACTCCACGTGGCCCATCAAGCGTCCAGGGCTCGCTCAAATATGACAACTCTGACCTTTATTCACCCGCGTCCACACCCTCTACCTGCCGACCTCTCAGCTCAGTGGAGCCGGCCACCGTACCTTCCATCCCTGAGGCTCACAGCCTCTACGTCACTCTCATCCTCTCCGAGTCAGTAATGAACCTATTCAAGGACTGCAACTTTGACAGCTGCTGCGTCTGCGTCTGCAACATGAACATTCGAGGAGCTGATGTTGGCGTGTATCTCAAGGACAACGGTGAAGCTCAGTACCCCTGTACTTGTGGCTTCAGTGCCGTCACCAATCGGCGCTTTGGCCAATCAGCCGGGCTCTTCCTGGAGGATGAACTGGATGTGGTGGTACGGGGCTCAGACTCCAGTCGGGACACAGAAAGATGTTTTGAAGAACTGCGAGCTTCCTCCACACACAAGGCTGGCAGCCTGAAGGAGAAGCCGCCTGATGAGTTGATTCTGCTGCTGCAGGACCAGTGCACCAACCCGTTTGCCCCAGTGGCCGGCGTGGAGTACCCTAAGACCAGTTCAGCTTCCTCCAGCTCTTTCCTGCGTGTTGAAGAGAGAGACTGTTATAATGACTGCTACATGGCACTGGAGCACGGCAGGCAGTTCATGGACAATATGTCAGGAGGAAAAGTAGATGAAGCACTCGTGAAAAGCACCTGCCTTCACCAGTGGCCAAAATGCAAATGTATTTTTTTTTTTTTTTTTTTNTTTTTTTTTTTTTTTTTATTGATCAAAATGTTTCTACAAGTGTATTTTCCCTCTTTTTCCTGCTGCTGTCAGTGTCCTAACTTAAGTTTCTTTCTGTCTCTCTCTCTCTCTTTAGCAGCAAATATGAGCAAACTATTCTCTCAGGATGTCCTGCGGGCGTTGTTGTCCCTCCAGCCTGTGCTGCAGGACACCATTCAGAAGAAGAGGAGTGTACGCTCGTGGGGCGTGCAGGGACCGCTCACCTGGCAACAGTTCCACAAGATGGCTGGAAGGGGATCCTATGGTATGTGAAAAGCAAATGTTCCTAATCAATAAATCTTATCCCTAAAAGGTTGGAGATAAGTTATGGGATTTTTTTTTGTTCTCTTTTTATTCAGTTTCCTCCTAACTATGTGGATTCTCTTTTTTTTAAACTTAACTGTCATGTTTAACTTCAATTAATTTAACCTCAATTCTCCTTCACCTCAGGCACAGATGAATCTCCGGAGCCTTTGCCCATCCCTACCTTTTTGGTTGGTTATGAGTATGATTTTGTGGTGCTGTCTCCCTTTGGTTTGCCCTACTGGGAGAAACTTCTCCTAGATCCTTTTGGCTCCCAGAGAGACGTGGGATATGTTGTCATCTGCCCTGAGAATGAGGCTCTGCTCCACGGAGCCAAGATCTTCTTCAAAGATCTGAGTGCAATGTATGAGGTATGCACTGGTAATTCATCAGAAACATCATTCTTGCCCCGGCATGCCCACAAAAGCAGTTAAGTGTTCAAAAGAAATGTCATGACCCAATTTATTCATTGGCTTTGTCTTGACAGGCCTGCCAGCTTGGCCAGCACAGGCCCATCTGTAAGACTCACCCAGAAGGCATGTTAAAGGTTGGCGCCACAGAGGGCAGGAGCATGGCAGAGCAGCCCCTCAGTGACTGGTTCAATAAGATGGCTACCAGAGACACCAACAATGAAGCCTTTAATAAGCTCAAACTCTTTGCTCAAGTTTGCCGCTATGATCTAGGTAGTGCTTTTATTCTTTAATGTTTAAAACACAGTCAAGTCACACAGTTTATAAAGACAAAGACTGATGTTTCTCTCTCCGTCACCTCTTTCAGTGCCCTATCTTTCAGAGCAGTCTCTGGACAGCTCTTTGTTGTCCCAGCACAGTCCTTCTGTGGCCTCCTCCTCCTCCCAGACCTCCAGCTCTTGTAGCACCTCCTCAGGATCCCAGAGTACCAACATTACCAACTCCAGCACAAGCTCTGCCCAGCCTGCCCAGGTCAACAGCACGCCGCCATCCTCCTCCTCCTCCTCCTCTGGCTCCCAGACCATCGGGGGAATGGCTGCAACCAAGCCGAGCTCCTTCTCCCCCTTTGGGACAGCAGGGTTGCAAGGCAACACATCTCAAAATGGACCGCAGTCAAACCCCCAGGGCACAGGAGGTTTTGCAGAAAACGGATCCTCTGCCAACCAGCCTCAAGGGCCCACTGAAACACCAGAGAGGTACACTAACACTATCGAAATCAACTGTGCATCAAATCACAGAAATTTACCTTTTACAAAAAACTACTGTACTGATTACAAAATATGTCTTAACTGGGTTGTTTTAGTGGGAGTACAAGATGCAAAGAATTATGGGAACTCTAAAACTGACAGGTGGATTTGCAGTGCTTACAGGACACACTCTAATTTTCATAATCTGAATGGACAGCTTTAGATAAGATAAGGGGGTATGAATACTTGTTTAATAAGTATTTCATTTTTCTTAACAGCACAATGGAGAGAGACAAAGTGGGAAAGCCGACAGACGGAGAGTCGCATGCCGTCTCGTTCCCTCCAGCCATCGTGGTTTATATTGTGGATCCCTTCAGCTACGAGGACACAGACAGAGAGATCCACTCCAGCACCTTCACACTGGGCCTCCTGCGCTGCTACATGGAGATGCTCCAGTTCCTGCCTCCTCACATCAGAAATGCTGTCTCTGTGCAGGTACCCAACATTAACATTAACAAAACTTTTTTTTTTTTTTTTNTTTTTTTTTTTTTTAGTTGTATAAAATCAGTGCATCTCAGGTTGAAACTGAATGCTGGAGGGAAGATAAGGTGGTATGAGATTGTTCAAAAGCAGATGACTGGACCAGAACAAAACCTAAAGAGTTCAGAGTAGCTTGTTGCATACTCGGTGACTTAGATGCTTTGCACAAAATCCCGATCTACCGTACGTTATAGATAATGGGGAAATAAATACCTCAAACTTTACAAACAAAAAGATGGACTGGACTGCTGCCTACATTATTTTTGCATCAGCTCACAAGTGAAACTCACAGTCAGTTTTCTTTTCCATAAAGAAATCTGCCGCTGATTTTTGAGTTAGTCAGATCTGCTCGCTTTGCCATCTTAGTTGCAACAGTGCAGGTTAGCAGCCGGCACAGAGGGAGAGAAGGAGCAGGGGACCCATTAGCAATAAGAGATGGAAACTTCCACACCAGTGAGTTACAATGATCACACGATTGCATCAATATTACAAAGGGACTTTAAAAACTCCAGAGGGGGCAGGATGCTTAATGTAACTGATTTCAGAGTTGGCCTTTAAGATTCATATCCTACCTGTTTTCACTGCTGTGCTGTTTACCTCCACATCAGTTTAGCACCACTATTAGCATGTCTATAATAAATTTGCTTTTCTTGCATCAGATTGTTCCCTGCCAGTATCTCCTGCAGCCTGTGCACAGTGGAGACCGCCACCTCTACGGCCAGCACCTCAAGTCACTGGCCTTCTCAGTGTTCACTCAGTGCCGCCGGCCGCTGCCAAGCTCCACCAACTTCAAGGCTCTGACTGGCTTTGGCCCTGGTCTCGCCATTGACATGGCACTTAAGAACCCAGAGGTAATTTTCATTGCAATTGGTTATCTGTAAGTTACAGCATGTTAAAGAAAGCCATCACAGTGTCTGATGAGGCCGTGCTGTTGAATCCACCTTAATTTTTTAAGGTGTTATTTTTTTGTCATGTAAACTAACTATTTTTCGCCTTTGTACAGAGACCTGAGTGTCTGCGTCTGTACACGCCCCCCTTCATTTTGGCCCCAGTGAAAGACAAACAGACGGAGCTCGGGGAGACGTTTGGTGAAGCATCACAGAAATACAACGTCCTGTTTGTAGGCTACTGCCTCTCCCATGACCAGCGCTGGCTGCTGGCCTCCTGCACTGACCAACACGGAGAACTGTTGGAGACATGCATCATTAGTATTGATGTACCCAACAGGTACTTACACTCATACTACAGTTCATGCAGTAGTCCTGCAGAATACCTGGATAAGTAAGTGATTACTCCAGTGTGTTTGGTGCAGGGCTCGCAGGAAAAAAGGCTCAGCCAGGCGACTGGGTTTGCAGAAGCTGTGGGAGTGGTGTCTCGGCCTGGTGCAGGTGACGTCACTGCCGTGGAGGGTGGTGATTGGACGGCTTGGCAGAATGGGACATGGCGAGCTGAGAGGTATGCAACACCTCCATTGTTTGTAGGGAATGCTGGGTTAAATGTCTTATTTACATGAATGAAATCACATGAATATTCTCTGATCTTATCCATGTTCCAGACTGGAGTATTCTGCTGAGCAGGAGGAACCTTCAGTCCCTCAGTAAGCGTCTAAAGGAAACCTGTAGGATGTGTGGGATCTCTGCCGCTGACACTCCCAGCATCCTTAGCGCCTGTCTGGTTGCCATGGAGCCCCAGGGCTCCTTTGTCATAATGCCAGGTAAAAGCACATGTAAAAGTAAACTTATTTAGACCTTAACAATGAGCCAAATTAAGTGACTGTTATTTATACGAATCCAAATCTAATAGCCTTTCCTCCATTTTTGTCGGTTTAGATTCTGTGTCAACAGGTTCAGTATTTGGTCGCAGCACCACACTCAACATGCAAACATCCCAGCTCAGTACACCTCAGGATACATCCTGCACACACATCCTGGTGTTCCCCACTTCAGCCATGGTGCAGGTCAACACTAACACCTCGGAGCCGATTGACATTAACTTCAATCCCATTAATCCTGGTATGTTCTGTGTCTGACAAGGCCTCCAAAGAATACTGCATATACCTGCAATGTACTGCAATACCATTTACAAGCTGTTAACATGCATCATGTCAGCTCAGCTGAGCATCCATCAGACAACTCTGAACCCTTTGCATGTTTTTCTCTGCAGATGGATCTGATGGAATGGGTATCTTTGACCTATTTGACAATGACATGGTGGATCCAGACCTCATCAACATCCTGCCTAACTCCCCCACCACTTCCCCTGTCCACTCTCCTGGCTCCCACTACCACCATGGGGGAGATGGAAGCAAGGTCAGTTTCCACCTAAACTCATTAGCTCTGCTTTCAACTGTAAGCGCTGTAAAGATCATTTACCTACACATCTGATAGACTGAGTACTGAGACACATTTCCTGCTTTTCCCAAACAATAAATCTCAGGAGTGGCTGAGAAAGAGAATTTTAACCCAAAATGAATCATCAGCTAAAATAATTGTCATCATGTTTTGCAGGGCCAGAGTGCTGATCGCATGGAGTCCCATGAGGAGGCCCTGAACATCCTGCAGCAGCCAATGGCACTGGGCTACTTTGTCTCCACAGCCAAAGCTGGACCACTCCCTGACTGGTTCTGGTCTGCCTGCCCTCAAGCCCAGAACCAGTGCCCACTCTTCCTCAAGGTAGATGAGATCAAACTGGATCAATTTAAGATGAACCTTAATGTGTCCATTTTTTTCCTGTATGGGTCTTTCAGTAGTGACAAGACAAACACTAACATTTATTCACATCTCCATCTTTCTCTGTCCTAGGCCTCTCTGCACCTGCACGTGTCTTCTGTCCAGTCAGATGAGCTTCTGCACAGTAAACACTCCCACCCTCTGGACTCGAACCACACCTCTGATGTGCTCAGGTACAGAAGTCCATACTCTTTAAAACATTTTAGCTGCATATTGAAATGAGTGGGAATGATGTGACGTTGAGCTGAACACTTCTGTTTTCCCTTCTCCCTATTGGACAGATTTGTGCTTGAGCAATACAATGCCCTCTCCTGGCTAACATGTGACCCTGCAACCCAGGACCGGCGCTCCTGTCTGCCTGTTCACTTTGTGGTGCTCACCCAAATGTACAACTTTATCATGAACATGCTCTGAACTCTAACGGGATCTAAATGCTGAGATTTGATTGGATGGATCACTCATGGATTTCCGGCTATGAAGGATCCTCAATCAATGGACCGCACACTCCATCAGGGCAAATGTGGAGGACGCTTTCCCCTCCCTGGTGTATCTCACAATGCTGACTGGAAGTTTCCAATCAAAATCAATCAGATGCCAAGAATCCATTTTAGCATTTTGGATGATCAAGGGACGTTTCATAAAGGAGAATAAATTGTCTTTTTCTAATGACAGTAGATTGCAATCTATGAAATTTTATCCTAATGAAATGCCTGCATATATTATTTATTGTAAGTTTTTAAATGTGGAATTTTTAATGCTTAATATCTTTTATATATTACAAATCCTAGAGGGTGTGTACATCTCACTGTAAAGGAATTGATTTAAAGGTGTAATTTTCTCAATTACATTATGGGAAAGCTGTTTAAGTGAATTTGCTGTAGACTGCTTTTAGAATATTATTTTTTTCAAAGACCTTTTTATTGCCATGACGTAAGCTGGTCTGGGCATTTGCGTCCCACACAGTGAGCGGATGAGACTTACCTCTCTGTCTGCTTCGGCGCCAGAGTCTCTTGCACAGTAACTCAATGAGCTCTGAAGAGGAATTAAAGGTACATTGTCAGATTATATATTTTATATAACAGATTTAGCTAATTGTGTGTGTATATGTGTACATATAATTGTGTGCCGCTACTGATGGTGCAGCTTCTGTTTTAGGAATAAAGTGCGTCTACCTATCGTCTGTGTTTTTGGTGCCTTTTTAAAGACTTAAGCAGTTGCTGAGATTGGTTTACAGCTTTTTTTTAACCCTAAAAATGCTGCAGTGATTCATAATTACCAAACATGTCATACTGAGTTACATACAGTTTGTTTAAAATGGTGCTGGGATGCTTTTGTGGCCATAGAGGTCTGTAAAGTCAGGGAAACCAACCCTGATGACATCACAAGGGTTACTTCCTGTTGGTGTTTAAAAACTAAAGCCAGTCATACAAGTCCTTGGCAAATTCAAAACTATTAGGAGTATATGCTGCTTTCAATTTGCACTCAGAACTTGGAATTTCAGACCTCCGACTGGAAAAAGTCAAAGAAAAAGCTCCCTCAACTTGGAATTCCTACTCAGAATGTCAGGCAAGGTTTCTCAATTGAGTTTAATATTGACGTCTTTTCAATATGGCTGCTCACACTGTAAGCAATGATTTCTGTATAAATGGGCATTTAGAAGCACTAATGCCGTGCCCATTGAAAACATGCCTGTTCGGACCAGGCCAGACTTTGTGGTGTGTGCTGCAGCCTGCCATAAGTGGCCGTGGAGCAGAGCATATGCTGCCGCGCCTGGAACGTATCCTGCCACGCGGACTACTTTTGACTGGCATAGCTCAATAAGAGAATTACTCATCCAAACAACTTCACACGTGACACTGCATGTCCTTGGGTCCTGAGCAATGAACCTGCCAAATTTCAACTTCAGACAGTGCCGGGTTCTCGAGATATTGGTGCCACAGACAGACGGACGGACAGAGATTTCTGTCTTTATAGATTTTCTTGAAATGAATCAGCACACAGACAGTAACAAGTTAAACATATAACACCAGTAATGCAGTAGCTGTTTGAAAAGGTAAAAGCTCATAACTGTTAAAACGTAGCTTCTTTTGATCCGACAGAAAGAACCAAACAAAAGTCTTCATGGAGGCATCCATGTAGTCTCAAATTCATGATTCCAAATTCTGACTCCCCAGTCCCGAGATATAACAAATTAGTTTCCAAACTTCTTCACCCAACAGGATTTAACCCTTGTGATGTTATAAGGGTCAGTTTTCCTGACTTTGCACAGCACCCTCTGCACCCACAAAAGCCTTTATGAAGTTGTTTTCCCCCTTTAAAGAAGTGCTGGAATAAGCAGACAGACTAAATGTGTGAAAATATTTAAACACTGCAGCTTCTTACAGAGAAGCATAAATAACATTACGGTTTAAGTGATTAACCACAATGATCTCTGCAGTGGATATTTTACATAATCACTTTATAATCACAGGAATGTCATGAAGACACGGATCGTGATTTGGGAAGTTAAGATCATTCTGCTTAAATAGTGGATAAGCCAGCTAAATTGCTTAAATGTTTAACATTTTTTACATATGTAATTAGCAGTAATTTCTATTTAAGGTGTAAATTGCTTAATTGGTCTTGGCACCTAGTGAATGTGGGGTTACAGGGGGTAATGGTTCATGGCTGGGGTAACACTTCTTTGATGGAGTCGTGGTTTTAACTCTCCCACACTAAAAGGATTTGGATGGTTAGTGAGAATGGATTTAGCTAATCAAGGAGAACGTCATATCAAAGCCTCATCCAATCAACGTCTTATGTTCTGCTTAATGGGATCCAAATGAAGGGTAGCCCAATTTGCTTGGAGTCCTTCAGGACAGAGAGCTCATGCTCAAGTTTTTAAGAGCATTTCACCAGCAAACCCAAACACAGATCATGTATCATGGGGAGTTTTTCTTATGTTCGTGTTAGTAAAAATTCAGAACTTTTCAGGAAAATCACATGCTGCCGACAGCCGACCTCTTGCTCTTCAAAAAGAACTTCAATAAGAAATTGCTAATTCTAGCCGTGTAGCCAAAGGATGGGGAGGAAAAAAGCTCTAATTCAAGTATTGGATAAGCCCTAATTTACATAAATCGTAAACCATACTGTATGTATGCCATTCACACCAAAAAAAAATACAGCATTAACAAATCACTTGTATACTTAGTTTTTGACTTAAATGTTCTCTGAAAAAAAATCACCCAATATAAAATAATCTGTATAAAGCTACCATCAGCAATAGAATGACTGACCATCAAAGTATTGCATTCTTACCAAAAAACGAAGCTAATAACTGTTTATCAGTCAGTATAGGCATAAAAGGTATACTGACAAAGTTGAGGAGAAACTGGAATTTTGTATTTCTGTATCGATTCCTGGGCAGAGTATTCCCACCGGAGCCATGCTGGAGAGAAAAACATGGCACATATTACCATATACAGTATGTATGTGTGTGTGTGTTAACAAGGCTTTAGGGCTTTTTTTCTTTTTTTTTTTTAAATTATTTATTTATTTTTAATTTCTCTTCAGTTTCTCTGTTTGNTTTTTTTCTTTTTTTTTTTTAAATTATTTATTTATTTTTAATTTCTCTTCAGTTTCTCTGTTTGAAAAACTCTTCTGTTGCCACAAGCTCTCCTTCTCTAAATCACATCAGAGGGTTTTAGGGAGTAATGGGATTACTGTAAGCCTTTAGGAGTAGTTAATGGTCTTTTCTGGTGTTGTAATTAACATTGACTAATTGACCAGGACCAGCAGACAGATAACACAGTCTCACAGCAACAGGTGGTCTGTGCTGAAGTCAACTTCCTACCTGCAGAGGGAACGGATGCTGAATGACATCTGTGCTGCTATTGGCTGAATGAATTATTTAATTAGACTGAGAGAGAGAGAGAGAGAGAGAGAGAGAGAGAGAGAGAGTCTCTTTCACTTCATCGACTCACAGCAAGTTAGAGGAGCTGGATGTTTTTCACTGGATATTAAGCACCAGGAGGTCGAGAGATTTTACACTCATTTCACGTCGCTTTTTCACAGGTAAAGCAAATATATATTTTTACAGATCATACAGCTTTGTTTTTGGCTGAAGAAGAGAATACTGTAACATTCTGTAGATGGGGAGATGCAATATAGGTAACTATGAAAGGTAAACGTAGAGGTAATGTAAGGTAAAAGCAGATGACCTGCAGATCACGATTCTTGTTTTGTTTTTTGTTTTTTTGCTTCTTGACAAATATACACAGTAGTGTTACCATTAACATAATTATTCAAAGTTCCATTTTGGCATAATAATAAATGATTTTAGCTATATTAGGCTATATGTTATTCTGCCACTATAATAATTTATGATTGATTAATGCTAACTCTTCAGGGTTTTACATAAGAATAACTGGTATAGCTGAGTACTGATGTAATAAAAAAAAAAAAAACTAAAGCTGCTATTTAAAGGTATAACTGCTGGAGCGTGTTTGAGTACCATCAGTCTTCACACACATATATGACCCAGCTTCCTCAAAGCTCATTCAGCATTTTGTGGCCATAGAGCTCCAAACAAACAGCTCCTTTATGAGATTAAGAGATTTCTGTGGCACGCTGACATGGACGAAATTTCAAGAACATGGGGCGTTTAACCTCCAGCTAATCTTTTCTGTATGAGAAAGAGGAGGGATCAGAATATTGGATTGCTACAGGATAGAGGAATTAAAGGGGCACTTCCTCTCCTGCAGGATAAAGGAGTAACATCATCTGCAGAACAACAGCATCAAGGTAAATGACTTTGCTGTCCTGCTGGTCTATGCAGATGTGAGGAGTAATTTGCTAGATTAATTGATATCCACTAATTAATTGGACATACTATTACACTACTTAAAGATACTCTAACTGAAATGTAGTTCTGTATTAACCTATCACTCTCTCTCACAGGAAGGTGTTGTCTTTCAATGAGGCATCAGCTGTATTGGTCATTCATAATTCAATGTTTATGGCTCTTATAGTGTTTGATTTTTTATTAAAATGCATCAGAGAGGCAGTGATTCTCCTTGTGTCCATTTCCGTGGCTGTAGTTTTTATTGTTATTGAACTTTTTGAAGAACCACCTCACCCACAAGCACAACTCCAAGAAAAATCACAGAAAATTATCTCATGTTTGCTATTATGAAATGGATAAATTTTTGAGAATCGCTGTTTTTCCTCTTTGATGTTCCAGTTATTTATTATTCCATCCCCTTAATGTGTGTAATTCCCTAAAAGTGAATTAACTGCAGTTCATAATCTTATTTGCAGTTTAGCATTATAAAAATAATTATATCAGAGCAATATGCAGTATTAGTATATTCATAATGTAGCATTGTAATAATTCTAGTTTACATTCATAACAGATATGCTACATATCACATTGCTCCTCATTCACTAACAGCATTACTGCTCATGTGTCCTTGAAGGGGATGGATCCCAAATTAATTAAATGGATTGACACACAGAATGCCTTCAATTGGATTACTGTCTGTAATGCAATCTAACAAGATATAGTCGTTTTTAGATGTCATGTACAAGAAGCCTACCTGGAAAAGGTTACACGTTTGTGTTTTTCTATTGTTGTGAGATTTATTTTATTGGGACTCGGTATTCTTTGGGAATTCAGAATATAATGGGGGGAATTCATAAAACATGGTGCTAGATTTTTGTCAATAAGGGCAAACAGTGTCATGCAGCCACGTTCCCTCATTCATAAACACCTGTAACAGGTAACTTTTTGTGTTTGCTTTGCAAGAAGCGTTACTAAGGTATTTCCTTACTTACATGTTGGGAAAGTAATTCATAAAACACACCGACACACAAAAATTAAGACCTGTTTCAATCTGATGGTAAATTTCATCAGTATAAAATCTGGCTGGTGTTTTAAACTGTGTTGGTGATCAATAAATTTCATATTTAAGCCCATTTTTAAGTGACAAATTTTGATTTAATCTCGCACACATTCTTGTAGCACTGTGCCTCTTCAAGCCTCATCTGCACTGTGTCTCTCTTACACACAACACACACACACACACACACACACACACACACACACACACACACACACACACACACACACCACTGTATGCATCTCTTATCTTTCTTATCTTAGTATCTTATCTTATTCCCCTATATGTCAGGGCATCATATATGCATTTTGCCTGTGGTTGGCGTGAAATTAGAGTTGAAGATCATTGACAGAGCATAAAAAAGATTTAGGAGAAAACCAGAGGTAGTGTGGAGCGACCACTATTTACTGATGTTAAAGGGAACTGTTTCTAAAAGCATTTGCAATAAATGTTTATATGCATTTTTAGGTTAATGTTTATGGTTTTAATCTGTGATTGTGCCTTGATTGAACGTGTGATAGTTAAACTGTCGACAAAACACATGGCAACAATGAAAAATCTGAACAGGATGACTTTCTAATCTGGTGATTTTTAGGAAACCTGCATCTTGTCGTTGATCTGAGTGACGCCATTACTTTGTACGACTGTGTTTGCAATTCTGGTGACCCTCTCAAACAGTCTAATGCCAGGAGCAAACCCACTCATTCCTGTCCCTCGACATCTAAAACGTACTCCACAGTTTGGTAAGTTTCATCATGTTTTTTTTTAAATAAATCACACTACTTCTGCTGCTTGGTTAAAACTTCAGTATGTTTGTGATCTTCTCCAGACAACATCTTGCATATTGAGGAAATGAGAGCACACCTGTGTGCATCTCCGCAGTCCACTCCGTATGTGCAGCCCCTGGTTCACCAGCACAGAAACATGCATCAGCACAGAAACATGCATCAGCGCGCTACCCAGCATGCCTTCATTCCCCTGCTTTACTATTCATCTGCTCCAACTGTCATCAGCACCCAGGACGGCCATGTAAGCAGATGTGTCCCATAACGTTCTAATGACTGAATACAGCACCTTCAGTATTTTTTTTTTTTCA
>VXCM01003552.1:0-94008 GCA_014773175.1 Lucifuga dentata
TATTGTTTGTAAATATTTGCCTTATGTTATTATTGTTTGCTGTTAAGTTTAGAAATTTAAAAAATAGAAGGTATAAAAATAATAATAATAATAATAATAATAATAATAATAATAATAATGATAATAATAATGATAAACGAGAATGACCTGAAACCAATGGCAGTCTGGAAGGTAGGAAAAACATTTTTAATTCACCGTTCCAGTAGNTGGTATGGTCCTTTAACAAGCCATACTGGTATAAACGCTTTAAAGTCTAAATTTAAGGCTCACATTGCTCTTAAATCTGCTGCATGGAGGTTTAAAATGTTGAACAGAATTCCATCCCAGGGCCAATAAGTGATGCTGTTAGTGTCACAGCTTATCAAACTGAAGATATTTCCTTAACACTTTATTGCTTCCTGCTGCAGAGATGATGCTGCTGCCTGGCACCACTATGACGGCATTTATATTTGGAAGTCCAAGATGAAGGATAACAGCAGATAAGAGCCCGTGACATCAAACATGCAGTATGACAAAGTAAGCCGAAGCTGAGTGACCTTTGTGCTTTATGGCAATAACACTTGGTGCTGTGAAATAAGGCCGTTTTTAGACCTGTAGTCTGTTTAGTTTGGTCTGAATCAGGGACTTACTTTAATATTGTATTTAAAGCTAGGTAGGGCTGGGCGATATGGTCTAAAAATAAAATCTCGACTTTTTCACATGATGGCCGATTTGTGATTTTAATTGATTTTTATTTTTGGGGGGGGGGGGNAAAAAAAAAAAAAAACAACCCTAATTCAAATGAGTATTTCTTTATTAAAATAATAAACTGTCGGGCTTTCTAAACAAAAACTTTTAAACTGAAAGGTTTTAGCAGTGATGTCCAGCTTCCTGTCTGCTGCCTCTTGATGCTCTGACATGTTACAGTATTCCACCTACAGACCTGTTAGCTGCACGCCGTGAAGCGTGCAGCAAACAGGTCTGTAACGTTTATAGGAGCTCCACGCTGTGAAGCGCAAAACCGAACAACTTCCAAATGATGAAGAGACGTTACCTTTTTTAGAAATGAGCTCATCTTCAGTCGAAGTGTTTGTTAGCATCTTGCTAGCACGTCTGATCTGCTGAAAGCTTTGTGGGTGTGACATCAATGAACGTGACAGACCGTTGATTAGTAAGGTTGGAGACCACGTCCGTGTCCACTGCAGGCGGAGCCGTGGACCCTCACGGACACGTCAAAGTATAAACAGGGCTTTCAGGTTTAACGTGCACAAAACGGGAATGGGTTTGATTGATGGAGAGCGACCTGCTGCCACATTTTCCCCATTAAAAATAGTTAGATAGTAGTTTTTTTTTTTAACTCGATTTTCCGATTTAGCCATTTTACACATCGTGCCAAAACGTAAACTCGAATTAATCGATGAAATTGATTTATCACCCAGCCCTAATCTTAGGTTTGGTTTGGTTTCACACAGGAGAAAAGGCCAATGGAACCAAAATATATGAGAAAAAGTCATGTGAGAACACTTGTTCTGTTCATTGGTCAGAAATGTCTGAAGGTGAGAGAAAGAAAATCATAGGAAAATGTTTACTTTGCTGGGAAAACTTACAAGGAACAATGGTGGAACTGGGATATTTTCCTAGTCATAGTCATCATTTACCAAGAAAACTGTGGCAGCAGAAGCTGAATTAGACTTCAGGACAACATGTGGAAAACCACATGTTGCTTCACATTATGTGAGGAAGACATGCTGTAGGCTGAAGAGAACAGAGAGACTATCGAGAACATACAACACGCTAACCTTCAACATGTTTATCTGAAGACGTGTTGGGTAAGACTGATGTACCACCTTCTCAAAGCATCCGCTGGATTTGCTAATCAAAGATTTATTTAACGTTAGCCATGCACACCTAGCCATCTGATTCTTGCTCAATCATGAGATCAATAAACTGCTCTGCAGTTGGTTTGGAAGTTGTGCAGATCAAGTTCAAACCACAAACGAATCGTTCCGAGTTTGTTTGGAAGCGGACTGTGACCACGTCCTAAAGACAGTCTTGGAGCAGTTTTGATCAACATCCAGGTGTGACTGCTGTTACCAGGAAATGAACAGGAAATGAACCCTAGCCCAACTGAACCGGACCGAACCAGGCAGGTGTGTTATATATCTAGTATTTCAGGAAAAACCACAAGCTTAACTTGTCCAGCTTAAGTGAAAAAGTCAACTAAAATGCTAACAAACCCAACATATGTTAGACAGAGAGAAATAGAGCATAGAACAGAAGAAAAGAAAAAGGAACAAAGACAGAGGCATAACCATCTGCAGTGCTACTGCAATAAAAGTGACAAAAAAGACAGAAAATGCTCCTGATTTCCCAGGAGAGACTCAGGTGATGTAGCAGAGGTAGAGATGGACACGCCAAGGACGGAGAGCTGATGAGATTTTAGCAGCTACGAGCTTGACAATCATTCTAAACTGTAAGTCCAAATCTACAAATTTGCAGGATTTATTTCTCCTGCTTTCTCTCCTCCTTCACTTTTCACCGTCTCACACACTCCCTGCCTCCAGTTCTCCTAATCATCAAATGACCAGAAGCTGATATCCCCACAAAATGTCTCTCTGCTTTAAACAGAAGCACATTAGAGCTGATGGAACAGGATGTGGGCTGTGATTTTTCATGGCACAATGGGCACGGAAAATTAAATTATGAGGGTTATTATTAGGACAATGCTCTGTAACATGTGTGTCGAAAAAGCAACAGATGGCAGGATGGAAAAAGAACTAAATGGAGATGAAACTAAACAAATGTATTAATGAAAGCAAAGTACTTTCTGTTTTGCACGTATACAAACAAGCCAAATCCAAACTGGACAATCAGAGAGAGGATTTGTCTTTCAGCAGGGATTTTATGTTGGATGCAACAGTTGACTGCAGATCAAAAGGTCTACGAACTAGTTTAGTTGACTGCTTGGACCCAAACGTCAGGCCTAATAAAGGAAAAGTTTGCAATCTTATTTGATCTCTGCAATTTCCTGATGGCAGCACAGCACTGAAGGGAAAAGGAGAATGTGGACAATTTCCAAGGAATACAGCTTGGAATGTTTTCATTGGGCTGTAAGATGTTGATGCACAATCACAACTGGAAGGGATGGAGAAAATCCAATTCCAAATGTTGATCTTGTATATTATGAGATGCATTCTTTCCTAACCACAGGAGAATGGATCGTCCAAGAACACTATCTCGATGCAAAGCAAGTAGAGCTGTATGGTCTCTACAGTCTGTATTCAGCTGGCAAAAAAGCAACGGTCGCTAACCTCAGGTAGATTCTGTGTGTAATAGCATCTGTAGCTGCATTTACGTGGAGCTTTATATTCCAATTATAATCGCTTTAAAAGCCCAAACAGAATAAAAATGATCCGTATAAACACCTCAATCAGAATAAACAGGCCCAAACCGATTTAAATTTTAATCGGTTGCAGAGCGGTAGTTTAAACCTTTTCATAAACCGATCAAAAGAAAAACTGTACCATGTAAACGATAAAAGAGATTACTTTCCGGTGGCGTTCTTTCTGCGCATGCCTTGCATCTGACGTAAATGCATGGCGCGTCACACGTTTCTCAAAATGTTGCAGATACTGATTTATGGTGCGTTCACATGTTGACGGTAGAAAAACTGTCCTACCGCCAATGGCAGCGGAACGCAGCGCCAGACGGCAGACAGCGGTAGACGTGCAACTATTGCCATGGCAACTGGCCGGATGCAATAGCGAACCAATATTGGAGGATGCAAAAGCGTTTTATAATTTTGCGCAATGTTTTATAAAAAAAAATTAAAAACAGGAAAGCTCGGCTCTGGCTCTTTTAAAGAAGTGACAGAAAAGGCAGACACAGACACGTGTGGGTTCATCCTATTTTACAGGAGCGCTGGGAGAATTCCATCAGCTAACTGAGGATGGATGAAGAGAGATTTGCTAATAATTGTCCACGCATCATTTCTTTTAAGGTCACGAAAGTCATTCCTACTTTTCCCGTACAAAACTGGGAGCATCTGCATAAAAAGAATGAGTCTCCCGTTGTCCTTCTTTGACCCAAAAATATCAACATCCAGTTTGTCTTTGCAGCTGCGGTAAGTGGAAAAAGTTGAAAAATTTGAACTTTTGACGGCATGTTCCGTCTGGCGTGCCGCTCTCACCGCCAGCGGGGGCGGAGTTTTCTGTCGACTTCTCATTGAAAAGAATGGAACATCCGGTTTGAATGCACCTTTACTGACAAAAAAGGTGCTTTTGAATCAGGAGACCCACCCATCTTAAAATTCGAAAACAGCAAGAGTTTTGCCAGTTTGGCCATGTATCACCTGATCATTTGAGTTTGAAAGATTAGGGGATTTGGAAAAAAAAAAATACATGAAATAAAATAACGGTTTAATTTTTGGAAAGATGGTTGTCAGTAATGTAATGTATATACGAGTCATATTTATTGGGCTTAAAGGTGAAAAAAAAAAAAAATCACCCGTATGGTTCTTTAATCAGTTTGGTTTGACACCGTTAGTCTCAGTGTGCCGGGTTGTATTATTAGTCCAAAGGCTTTTTTTTTTTTATCATGTTAAGAAATAGAAAAAGCAGAACTGCACACTAATCCTGTTATTTTCACGCTGAGAAACAGTTGAAGAGCTGCTGCCAACTTGCAAGAGCATTAACCAATGAAGAGAGGCACATACTGTGAACTGTGTGAGGCAAACCAATGTGCGCTGCAATCCTCCAGATGTCTCTTCCTGACATATCCGTCCTTTAACGGCGACTTTGTACAGGTCAGAACAATGTACTGCATCTGTTTTAATCCCCAGCAGCGGGGATTAAACACAGGGATTATACAGTCAGAGAGACTGTAAACAACACAGAGAGCAAGAAGCCCTTAGCTCGGCTAAAAGACTCAACGCTGTTCATTTCCCGCAGCGACCCAGGAGCGCATCACACACACATTTCCATACACTCCTCACTTTTCTATCCAAAATTATGACAGGAACACCTCTGACAGGGCTGGGCGATATGGCCTAAAACTAAAATCTCGATTTTTTTTTTTTTTTTCNAGGGTTCTCTAAACTATTTTTTTTTTTTTTAAAACCTAATTCAAATAAGTATTTCTTTATTAAAATAATAAATTGTTGGCCCTTCTAAACAAAACCTTTTAAACTGAAAGGTTTTAGCAGCAATGTGCAGCTTCCTGTCTGCTGCCTCTTGATGCTCTGACATGTTACAGTTTTCCACCTACACACTTCACGGCGTGCAGCAAACGGGTCTGTAACGTTTATAGGAGCTCTGCGACGTGAAGCGCAAAAAACCGAACAACTTCCTAATACCTTAATACGTTACCTTTTTTAGAAATGAGCTCATCTTCAGTCAAAGTGTTTGTTAGCATCTTGCTGCATGTCTGACCTGCTGAAAGCTTCGTTGGCGTGACGTCATTGAACGTGACGGACCGTTGATTGGTAAAATTGGAGACCGCGTCCCACTGCAGGCGGAGCCGCGGACCCTCATGGACACGAGAAAGTATAAACAAGGCTTGTAGGTTTAACGCGNTGCAGGCGGAGCCGCGGACCCTCATGGACACGAGAAAGTATAAACAAGGCTTGTAGGTTTAACGCGCAAAAAACGGGAACGGGCTTGGTTGACTGAGAGCGACCCGCTGCTGCATTTTCCTCGTTAAAAATAGTTAGAATTAATAATAATAATAATAATAATAAATAATATTAATATTAATAGTTTTAAAAAAAAACTTGATTTTCCGATTCAGCCATTTTACACATTGTGCCAAAACGTAAACTCGAATTAATCGATTAAATTGATTTATCGCCCAGCNAGCCATTTTACACATTGTGCCAAAACGTAAACTCGAATTAATCGATTAAATTGATTTATCGCCCAGCCCTAACCTCTGATGGTGAAAAACTGCCCCATCACCTTTTTTCCTCAAACCTAAAGGACAACTATTAAACGCTGGTTTCTGCTTCCATTCTGCCTCACGGCGTGACATCTTTCATGATAGGGGGACAGTAACAAGTGCTTCATCATGGACTCGATTCTCTTCCGTAAACCCGTAAACATCAGAAATACTCTGCACTAGGCAAAAGAAGTACTTTGTGCATCTGATGGGAAACAGCGAAGCATCTAGAGAAATATTCACACCTGATGACTTTGTGTTATTTCAGAATCACAACCTGCACAAACACGTCTGTATTTTACTCAAATTTTCAGAAAAAAATCCCAAAGATCACAACAGAAGCACCACATACACACATACGCAAATAAATTTATAATTGCATAATCTTACTCGGAGTAAATTTACTGCAATTTATGCTAATTACAATCAAATTACGTTGTTTACACTGACGTTTGAAAACATTAATTGGAGTATCATCACAATTTTAGCGTGTATGTAAACGTACTGACTGCAGGATATAATCTAAAAAAGACTGCAAATTGGTATAATTTATGAAATGATGGTCCTTTCATGTATAATGGCTGTCCTGAATTTAAGAAAGGTGGAAAATGTCATTCTAAAGATGGCTACTGGAAATAATAGGTTGAGAATCAGGACAGAAAATGTACAAAAGACAATTTTTGTTCCCATTTGTAGGAAGATCGAAAAGCCTTTCCAGCATTTTCAGGTTCTGCACACCTCCACTGACAAAAAGCAGCTCATATGTTTACTATATTACATCAGCTTAAACTCACTAAAAGTCGCATTTTGTATTTCTGTAAATGGACTATAAAAAAACTGCAATCTGTGGCAGGATTAACTAAACTTTTAGGTGATCTATTACAGGAACAAAGAGATTTTTTATAGAAGGACTGTAAATGACTCTTTCTACGTCATGCAGCAGGATCAACTCTTTATTTTGGACTTTTGCTCAAAGAGGTATGAGAAGAGGTACACCGTGTTCTCAGGCGTTGTTTCATTTAATTATAGATCATAGGTTTATGGCGATCACTCATGCATGCATCTCTCTCATATCAGATCGGATCAAAGCCAAAGCTGTCAAGTGATTGTTAATCCTGACTGGATGAAATCCCTTGGTACCACATTATGGCTGAATGATGTAGGTCATAAACATATACAGATCATTAACTTGCATGTTAATAATTTATCTTTTGCCATTGTGCAGTATTCAAACCGTATGCTACTTTCAGATCCCTGAACTGCAAAGTGCCTTCAGCTGCTATCAATACTGAGAGTATTTCCTTATCAATCTGACATGAACCACTGACTTGATGAAACCTTCCATTTATTGATTTGTGTACGGAATTTAAAATAAACAGAGTCAGACCACCGGCTTTCTCTAGGCATATTACTTCGCCTGATGGTGTGACAAATCCAATCAAGCATGGTGGACAGAGATTTAGTCTAACCCCTCACATTGAATATCCTTCAAGATCATGAATGAAAGATTGAGTCAATCTACCTGTTTGACATTAAGCCCTGGCCCCAGTCAAACATGTTTAGATTATCCTTGGCTGGCAAACCCGACTGAAATGTCTAATGTGTTGCTGAGAAACTCTGGAGGACTGGCTGTTAAATTCTGTATTCAGACTGAAACCTCAACAAGAGAAATATTTACTATGTTGGACTCAAATCAATTCAGAGTTAATCCAACACGAAGATCTGGTGTTGCAAATTGTACGACTTCGAAGGCTTGAAGCTTCATTTGGAATTCACATCCCTCTCACCACACACACACACACACACACATATTACATGCTACAGTGTGCGCAGGAGGGTTTCTATGGTCGTTTTAAAAACCGTAATGTTTTCGCCCTGGTCTGAACCAGAGAAGAGAGGGTTTGGTTTGGTTTCACGAAGAAAATTTTCAAGTGAACTAAAACATACGAACAAATGAAGAAATGTCTAAGAGCAGGCGCAAGAAAATAAAATCAGGAAGAAACTGCTGCTGTGGAATACGGAACGACAGAACTGGCCTACGTGCTTAATCAGAATCATCACTCGGACCATCTCTGCAAAATTCAAGATAACCTCTGGAAAACTGCATATTGACTTAAAAAAGGAAAGAAGACATGCTGAGCCAAACAGGAGAATGCTACATACAGCGACATGCTAACCTTCAACACAATCTGAACATGATATGATATGAACAATATCCAAAATGATCCGCACTACAGACCAATCTATAGATAGATCCAGAAGAAGGATGGCTAGGTGTGCGTGATTAACTACACCTTTGATTAGCAAATCCCACAGATGCTTAGAAAAGGTTGTAATGTTACCTGACACGTCTTCAGATGAACATGTTGAAGATTAGCATGTTGCTCCATTCTCCTGTTCAGCGTCTGAAGGCAACATGTCTTCTTCACATCATGTGAAGCAACATGTGCTTTTCCACATGCTGTCTTGCAGTCATATTTAGCTTCTGCTGCCACAGTTTTCTTGGTATATATCAACCAAAGTAAAGTAAGTATGAAAGTATTGCATGTTACTTAAAAAATTTTTAATTTTCCTGGCAAAGTAAACTTTTTCCTTGATTTTCTTTCTCCTGCCTTCAAACATTTCTGACCAATGAGTGAAGCAAGTGTTGTCACATGACTGGTGCTGCTAGATTTCAGTTCGACTGACGTTTCCTATGTTAAACCAAACCAAACAAAACAGTAAATGCATTAGAATCACAAATTACCGTATATACTCGACTATAAGCCGACCTCCTGATGTTGTTCCATTTGTTCAGCAAATTACCTGTTTTTTTCTGAGAACTGTCAATATTCCTGTGATTTTCTGAAAATAATCCACGTACCGGTAAACAGCTGATTACTGTAAGTGACATTAGCTAACATTAAGTTTTCCGCACTCCTATTCTTTGTCTGAATCACACTGATGAAAGTAAGGAAAGATTTACAAATGAGCTTTAATTATCACAGTGCTTATTTAGCTTATTTAGCTGTGTAATTATGGTGAGGTTTTTTTTTTTTCTTTTTTGTTAAGAATCTCACCCGTTACGTGTTTTCAGTAATTATCCTGTACCTGAGTCGATGCAGGCCTGTCTATATGTTGGACATTCCTCCATATATTCCTCCTTCTCTGGGATCCGATTTGAATTACTTGTGTATAAGCCAACCCCCTGATTTGTGTTGTGAAATTTGGTTTAAAAAAAAAAAAAACTCGGCTTATATTCAATTATATACAGTAATGCCTGACTTGGGATACAGCTGTTTTTTTCACATTTCAGTTTTGGACTGTATTGGCAGTTCATCATTGCTGCCAACAACATTAGCATTGAAACCATGTTATAGAAAAAGAGAAGATCAGTAATAAGTTCTAGGTCTGAGTCTTTTCTGTTTTTTCTGTTTCTGCCTCTTATTTTTCATCTCTGTAAGTTCAGGATACTGCCTAACTTTTTCTGGACAAATGCCACAAAACTCCATCACATATTTCAAATCCTCACAGGGAAAGGCTGATAAAGTTGGTGTGAGAGACTGACCAGACTTGACAACTAGAGCCACCAGATTGTGAGCGGTCTGCAGAAACTCTGACAACCAGAAACGTATGGAGAAATACAAAAACAACGTTTTACTGTTTCACTGACACGGCTATCATTTCACACTTCAATATCAAGAACTAGTTTGAATAATGATGCTTTTATTTTTTAAAGATGAGAGACAAGGGAAAGCACCCTACAAGGTGTTTCCCCTTCCTTAAGACACCATTGACAAACAGGTTAACAAACACGGAGGTGACACAATGGAAAGAATCAGATCACATGTCGACAGGCTCATCAAGGACAACCAAAACATAAAATAAATATTTGCTGCAGACCTCAGTATTGAGTGTTTAACCCTGCTGCCATGGCAACAGCCCTTGTCACTGATAGGACCAACTCTGTGTATGTGTGTGCTATTGTGTGAAGAACTGGGAATATGTCCAAAATGGACAATGGCAGTTTGCAAGTAATAACCTAACAGGTCTTAAAAAACAGAAAGCATCATAAATTTCACTTTTATTCTCTCCTTACAACAGATTTTAAGGAGGGAATCATCTCAAACTAGAGCCAGCTGATATGATTTAGCATGACTCCTGATATTGTTATTTGATACTAGTGCAGGGCCCGTTGAAAACATGCCTGTTCGGCCGGGCCAGACATTATGGTGGGCGTCACAGCCTGCTGGAAGTTCGCGTGAAGGGCCCGTATCCCGCCGCGCCCGGAGCGTAACCTACCACGCCTGGAGCGTAACCTGCCATGCCCGGAGCGTATCCTGCCGCGCCAGAGTGTATCCTGCCGTGCCCGCAGCATATCCTGCCATGCCCGGAGCGTATCCTGCCGCCCCACAGCGTATCCTGCTGTGCCCGCAGCGTATCCTGCCATGCCCGGAGCATATCCTGCCGCGCCCTGAACGTATCCTGCCGTGTCCAGAGTGTATCCTGCTGCATCTGGAGCATATCCTGCTGCACCCAGAGTGTATTCTGCCATGCCTGGAGCGTATCCTGCCACATGAACTACTTTTTACCAGCACAGCTCAATTAGAGAACCGCTCATCCAAACAACTTCACATGTGACACTGCACGTCCTTGGGTCCTGAGCAATAAAACTTCCAAATATCAGCTTCATTCAGTGTCAGGTTCTAGAGATACGGGTGCCACAGACAGAGATTTCTGTCTTTATAGTTACATTACTTTGTCTTTTGATTGAGAATCAAGAAGAGGCTGTAAATTTTGACAATGTTGGAAGCCATGCAAATTACACACAAAGCCCTTCCTCCAACACAAGTGTTTCATTTGCATAGAAAGCAACCTTGAACAAAGTAAGTCAATTGTATTCACTCCAACAGACTTCTTAAATTCTTGACATTTTCATGGATGAAAATCATCTCAGTTGTCATGAAAGAGATCTTTGTGTAATAAAGGTCAAAACAACATCCCACCAGCTCACTAATCTGTGCAATCATCCTAAAACGAGAGTCTCAGATGTGTAATTGTGGCTGCCCATCTCATGTCCCCAGCCTTTGTTCTTCTTGTCCTCAAGCTCTTCCATTAGATAATGCCATTAAAAAACAAAATTCTAGGCAATTAAATGCAGATTAAGCTGTAATTCAGAGGCTGGTACATTAGTCTGTGTTCCATTATGCAGCGATCTAATACATCTCTAATGCATTCAGACTGTAATATCCCTCTATAATCTTTGATAAAGTTTGAGGCTGCACCTCCCTGAGGATTAACCATACCCTGTCAGTTTTAAAAGCATTCTGATCTCCCCAACCCAAGCGGCCTCACACCTTTAAATAAGCTCAAGCCATGTTTCACCAGTGTGCATGTCTCATACCGTGGATTCAGGTCATTCAGAGTTGAGATGCTTTATTATGGTTTAAACTTAAAGCTCAGTTGTTGTGAGGATTTGTCCAAACTATAAATCTTTACATATATTCTCTTGAGTTTTTCCATCCTGCATTCTGTCTGAAAGGTTCATCTCAGTCATTCAGGTGGTAAGATGTTGAGAAGGTCGGACTGGAAAAATTAACCTGAGGATGTTCCCATCACTGGAACCGTCCTGCCCACTGATACCGGTGCTTTTTTCAGCCCCAAAAACTTATCGATCAGGAGAAGGAACTGTGACTCACAGTTAGGTTTCATGTTCCATCCATCCATTTTCTAAACCTGATTGTCCTGTTGAGGATCACGGGGGGCTGGAGCCTATCCCAGCAGTCACAGGGTGAGAGGCAGGGTTCACGCTGGACAGATCACCAGTCTATCGCAGGGCTGACACAGAGACAAACACATTCACACCTACGGGCAATTTAGAGTTCCCAATTCACCATGCATGTATTTGGAGGTGGGAGGAAGCCGGAGCACCCAGAGGGAACCCACGCAGACACGGGGAGAACATGCTAACTCCACACAGATAGGTTTCATGTTATTTTGCCAAATCCCTAACTTATACACCCACCTTAAAATTCAATGTTTCGCTTGTTAACATGCTCGCCCAAATGCAGAAGGCACAGTCGTTTTAGTTTCTCTGGTAAAAGCCGTCTGCTCCTGGGAATATATTTGTTAGCAGAAACATACATTATCTTTTTTATCTGGGCTCAAACATGCAAAACCACCAATATAGTCCTTTAACTGTAGTTTTGGTAATTCTAGAGGTAACAGCGTTAGGCGGGGAAATGTTAGGTTATTTGCTATCAAACTATTTCATCTTCAGTGGCCAATACAGCCTCTGGGGAGGAGGCCAGATGGAGGGAGGAGAGAGAGAGAGAGAGGGAGAGAGAGAGAGAGAGAGAGAGAGAGAGAGAGAGCAGGTTCGACAAAGAGAAAAACACGTCCTTCCTCTTCCTGTAAATATTGTGTTTACTGTGCAAGCTGAGAATACAGCCGCCTCTTGCTGTGCTACATTTTCTTTTTAAAAATGAAACTTGAGTTCATAAGCACGTTTTATCAGCCTGTCATCATGGAATCAGGATTGGAGATAAAGTCAGAGAGGCCAGACTGAGATGGTTTGGACATGTACAGAGGAGGGATAGTGAACATATCGGTAGAAGGATGCTGAGGTTGGAACTGCCAGGCAGGAGGCCTAGAGGAAGACCAAAGAGGAGATTTATGGATGTAGTGAAAGAGGACATGAAGTTAGTTGGTGTGAGAGAAGAGGAGGCAGAGGATAGGGTTAGATGGAGGCAGATGATTCGCTGTGGTGACCCCTGAAGGGAAAGCCGAAAGGAAAAGAAGAAGATCATGGAATCAGGATTAGCTGATAAACCTCAAGGCTCTCGCTGCTGTTTACATGGAACAAATCCTTATTCTGCTACATGTAGGGCACAAGTATGATGACACAAGTGTGATTCTCCTCATGACTGTATGCTGAGAATGATTAACCAGTGCCTTTATCAGAAAGCATTGTTTTATAGACTGTGCTGTGCCACTTCTATATTTTCTTGTTTTTCCTCATTTAATAAGTGACTAATACTCTTTGCCAATTTCTCATTTGGATTCATCAGTTAGCATCGCTAAAGTTTAGGCTGAGTTATGCTGGATCTTCTTAGCAGTGGAATCCATCATAACATCAGAGTCAAATTAGTAGGGCTGAGATTTATTGATCCCCATGGGGCAAATCATGTAGAAGGAAAGGAAATAGGATATAAGCAGACAAACACAGAAACCATAAGAAAAAACAATCAATCAACAATAAGAGCTTAAGCCATGTGCTCTTTGTATAGATTAAATTAATAGCCGCAACAATTCATTCCAGTCGCCAGATGTTTAAATAAAGCCCAAAATGACTCTTTCAATAATTTAAATGTGTGTCACACAGTAGAATGTTCCACACACTGTGTATGTTTATAAAAGCTTATGGATTATGCATATGGCTGCAGCTAGTAATGACAATAAAGTGAAACTCGCCGTTATCAGGATTACTGAGTTCCTGTAAATCATGATTAGCTTTGATCTGGTATTTTGATGAAGATTCTCAGTCATCCAGACAGGTAGATATATTGTATGTAAACTGAGTCAGGTCAACTGGATTCAAGTTTTTAATTCTGAAACGTTTCATCATTCATCCAAACGGCTTCATCGGTCAGAAATGATGTTAAACCTCCAGTAACTACAGTAACTATGGTGTCCAATCACAACTAACCTTCAATTCCAATTAAATAGATATATTATTCTCTTTTTTTTTTTTTTTTTTTTNTTTTTTTTTTTTTTTTTTTGAATAATGCATGATGTAAAATGCATTATTCAAATTTTAAACAATGAATAAATTTCGTTCGTAATTAAATAAATTTCAACTTCTAATTTTTAATAGTCCCCTGGTATTTGATCTGGTACTTTTATTCCTGTGTAATGTACTTAAAGAGGGGGTAAATTAAATCTATAGGAATAAAAGCCTGCAGCCTGTTTAATCAAGAAAATGTAAAGGGGAAGATGTGTGGATAACAATTTCCAAATCAAATAAAGAAAACGTGTTACTTCCCAGTTTCATCTCCACAAGTTCCCCCAGGACCTGATGAAAGGAGTTTCTGCTGAAAATCTGTTTGGGTAACTCCTGATTCTTTATCAGTTACACTTTCTCATTACAAAACAAAACTTATGTGCAATACTTCGACGAGATAACGTGCACAGATTTTTATTCTTTCTCACATGCTGCAAAAAAATGGATTCTTAGCAACCAGGCATGTCAACATTAATTTTACCTTTGACTATTTTATTCTGTTTTGAAATTTGTTGGTTGTGTAAAGTAATGGTGTGTAATGATGTCTGATGTTACGTGTCTGTGTATAATGGTAGTTTTGTTTTATGTTTACCTGCCCAGGGACTGCAGATGGAAATTAGCTGTTAGCTAAATCTGGTACAAAGTATCTCTTCTCAGTTTGAGATTAACATTTTTTGTGCATGGTCCCTGTCTGAATAAACTAAATAAAATAAAATTTAAAAAAGATACCAACTCAAAAGTGAGCTTTTTTAAGTTATTGAATAAAGCAATTTTAACAGAAAAAGTTAAGAATGGAAGATACAAATCACAAAGCCTGGTAAGATGATAATAACTCCTCATATAATTGCTCACGCTGCGTTTAAGCGTAACTACAATTGCCTCTTATTACATGACTCACGAGTCTGAGTGTTAACTTGGAAAGTTTATGTTACCAGCTGATATTTGAAAATCACAGCTATATGGTATTGATGTGAAAGAAATGATAGCACATTCATGTTTTAAAATGTAACATGTTTAAATTTGGTTATTTCTTAACATAGTTTAAAAAAAATAAATAATGGAAGGAAATGTCTGCCTTCACCAAGGAATATAGTCCCAGGAGAAGATGCTTTTTAACAAGAAATGGCAAAACAATGTGTATGACAGTAGTATTTATTGGGCTTAAACATGCAAAATCACTGGTATGATCCTTTAAATTAAAAGTGTTGATACCCCCACCCCTGTGTGTCAGGACTCCTGGTAGTGTGAGGATGGAGATGCAGCATTATTCTTGTTTGAAAGTTGCAGTTGCACCTCCTCTCTTAAAATTTGTGGAAAATGTAAGTTTCTGCTGCTGATTTAATATGTTCATTGTTCTTTAAGTAGCTTAAATAAACAGCTTTCCACGCTGATGGCTGGTCAAACTACCAGTCCTACTGATGTGACGCCGTTACTGAAGGCCATTCTGGAAGCTCTCTTGAATTTGAAACTGTATTTACTTAGGATGCAGTTTTTCATCACAGCAGCACTTTGTGTCTCTGCAGCTGCCAGCATAAATTTTCAGAGAGAGAGGCAGAAGTGGAAAAAGATTGGAGGTCAAGAGTTTCACTGCCCAGTTTCACTTCAGCACATTCAGAGGAGAAATGTGGTAGCTTGCACACAGATATGCCTATCAGCATGTTCGTACAAATCACACCACCAGGCAAAAAGACAGGAAATTATCTCATTGTTCAGCCTCTTGATATTCATCTTTTTTGAGGTAAGAAAGCAGTAATTTCTGTCCAAAACCCAAACTGAAGGCAGTCCTTTCACTACGTGTTTTCAGCCTACCCCCTCTACATCTGCTGGATTGTATTTTCTGGGAGAGGGAGATAGAGGGCATTCAGTTTTCTTCATGTCTCCACGTCAAGCACGTCTTTTTAAAATCTGACATTCAGAGTAGTCGTAACTAAAGGTAAACCCTATCCACCATGCGGCTATAGATCCAGCATGGTGTGGACTGGAGGACCAAGATCAAACAGGAAATCCTGAGAGTGGCTGGTGATCTCTGGGGATCTCTGAGGATCGCCAGCCATCGATGTGAAGCAGATGGTTAAAAGTGAAGGTTTTATTTCATTGCGGAGGTCAAGTCGAGGTCTGCGTTAAATGGCAAAGCAGACAATCCAGCTTAGTCCAGATGCTGCAGCCGGTCCAGAGCCCAACTTTGCATGCAGACAGATGTGGGATTTGTGACTTTGTGATGTCACGGCATCGACTCACGAGTGCAGGCAGGGACTCTTTCCTGCTGCTCGGATCTACCTAGCAAAAGCTAAATCCCAGTAAGTAGCATGCTCCCTACGAGTAAATGGCAACAACAGGTGGTTCCATTCACTAAAAATAGGCTTAATGGCTTAATTAAAGCCACTATTTGACTTCCCTTAAGCACCTATTACACAGTTTTTCCCCTCAAAATACTATCATCAACCATTTTCAAGTAAATTTAACACCAAAACCATAGTTGTGGCTTTTGCTAAGAATCAAAATGGATGATGAACAATAAGTCAAACCAGCCTAACATCCACACCTTTGAGAAAAGACTTTATGTGGAAGCATCTGGAGGGATTATTTGGTTGACATTGGCTGCACCACAAACAAAACCTTTAGAGAATATTTGTAATGATGATCTACAGAGATCGTTGCCTCATCTTCTTCTTTAGTTTGTTTACTTTCCTATACTTCCTTAATTGCCTTTTAAAGCACCATACCAGTGATTTGGCATGTTTAATCCCAATAAATACAACCTGCATGCTACGTTACTGACAACCATTTTACAAAACCTAAAACTGTAGTTTAGTTTTTCTGTCCCCTAATCTTGCGAAATCAAGTGTTCAGGTGATGCACCCACCTTAAACGTCAATGTTTTGCCTGCTATCACGTACGTCTGAATGAAAAACGGACGGTTGTTTTTAATTTCTTAGTAAAAGCCGTCTTCTCCTGGGACTATATTCCCTGGCAGAGACATATTTTCTTCCAAGCAGCTCCATGCTGGACCAGTTAAATAAAGTAACTTCGACAAAAAAAATTGCTAGACTTCGTGTTTGTTAAGATGAATTATTTATCTCAAACACGTTTTAAGTCTCTACAGTTTGGTTTTTATTGTGTCCTGGAATAAGTTGAAACCAATAGCAGCCTGGAAGGTAGGAAAAACAATCTTAATATTTTCCACTCTAGTAGTATTTTTTTTTTTTTTTTTNTTTTTTTTTTTTTTTTCTTTTTGTGAACTGGTCAGTAACCCTAACCCTAACCTGCATTTAGGTTGTACAGGCAGTCCCCGGGTTACGAACGAGTTCTGTGTCCACGGCTATTCATAAGTCAGATTTGTACGTAAGTCAGAAGTTACGTAAAGTGCGTATCTAGCGTATATATTTTACTCAGGTGTGTATCTAGCATATATATTGTACCTTTCTATGCATAAGAAACATTAAAGAAATACTTCCAGATATCCTAAAACATCATAAACACAATAATGTGTGTGTGTGGGAAAAACATGTAGGTTAACACTTACTCTCGCTCCTTGATGTCTTGCACGTCCGAAGAGGCATCATAAAGTAGTGCGCTGTTCATTATTACGAATCATTGCATGTAACTTGACTTTTTAATTTAATAGGCTGTATGGCGGTCGGTTCGTCAGTATGGGTTGTTTGTAAGTCAGACGTTTGTAAGTCAGGGACTGCCTGTACTGTATATATTGGACTCAAACATTTAAAACCACTGGTATGGTCCTTTAAATCAAAAGCTCTCTGACACAGTCAGTAAAAAGAAGCTAGATGGTGTTGCCTGTTAGATTGGATCAGTGGTAACGTGTAGGTAGAGAGCGATATAAAGCTGGCGATGGAGGTGGCTTTTCCTTTTTCTTGGCAAGAAAAAGGGATTCACGACTCTTCCTGGAAACACAAAATGCTTTTTGGCTGCAGTGAGAAATGCTATATTAGACTCTTTAATGACTGGTTACAAGAAAATCCTGTATCCATATTTACAAATTATTACCGCTATCTAAACCAAAATTCAGGGAGGTCCAGTTACTCTACTATCTCCCACTGTGGGGTCCACGAGATATTACACATTAGTATGATTCATAAGGCTTCATGGAAAAAATATAAAATGTCAACTTCAACATTTTATTAAACATTTTTAAAATGCTAAAATGACCGAAATGCTTTTCTTATGCTGCATTCACAGACCTCAGAAGTCGGATTTTTCCCAGTTGGAAGCTCCAACTTCCAACCTCAAACTGTTTCAGCCAAAAAAGCAGCTGAATACCAATAAATACTATAAAATTAATTAAACTTCATAATAAATGCTAACTAAAGTAAAGTTAGACTACAGGACTGTTTGGTCGTGTTGTTTTACAATGATATTAATCACAGTGGGTATTAAACTTTGTGCAGAGAAGTAATATTATGAAATTATTTACACTTACGTATCAACGGTAAACAGTTATTATACAAAATAGATAGTTACCATGGCGATACATTCTGACCTTTTTCTTTCAAGTATTTTTTCGTATCTTTTCAAGTATTTTTTCGCTAACAGGCGAAAAAATACTTTTTTCGCCTGTTAGCTGATCATTTTCATTCACAAAGTTCACTTCCACAGCGCTGCCATGTTGAGTGACGTCATGCTCGGTAAGTCGGGGTAGATCATTTTGTCCGAGTTTCCCAGCCGGAGTTCCGACTTCGAGTGCCGTTCCAACACATTTTTCCAAGTAAGAAGTCGGAAAAATCTGAGTTCCGAGATCTGTGAACACAGCATTAGTTACAAGTATATTTTGAAATATGAACTTGATAACCAAACATTTATTTTAAAGATAAAGTTCTCTTTCTAATCGTGTACGATCTCATAAAAAGTTAATGTGCATACAAACGTTGCCACTTTTTAATGAACAGATCAAACACACGAGTCTCGTAGCGTTGCTGCTGGAAGAATGAAAGCAGATTTATACGTCCACTCATCCTTCAACTCTCGGTTTTCGTGGTCAACTTTTCTAATGTTTGAGCCATTTGGCAACTTTGCTGTACGTTGGACTGCTAGCGTGGCTGCTCAGCTAATTTTCAGGGCATGGTGAGTCTTAACATGATTGGACGAAAAGCTTTGGCCAGAGGACCCATAGCGCCCCCTGCTGAGCTGTCCATGCTGTGCCTGCTGAAAATTCTCCTAACCTNGGACCCATAGCGCCCCCTGCTGAGCTGTCCATGCTGTGCCTGCTGAAAATTCTCCTAACCTTAAAATATAACTTCATATTAGTACCACAAGAAATGCTCAACGGTCCGGATAAAAGCCTCTCTGGGTCCAGATCTGGACCGGACTCCGCTAGTTGCTGACCACTACCTAAACCCTGATTTTTTAATGATGTTGAATAGAGTCGTGTTTTATCTTTATCTATTACCCAAAATGCTCCTGTGCCGAAACAAACAGAAATGCTGCAAATCATTTCCAATGATAAATGTGCAAGTCATAAATAAGTTGTGTATTTACATTTACTGCTACAAAACTAGCAAGCCGCAATAAATACCTGCTGTAATAATTTAATGACAAGCCGAGAGGAAGCTGAGAGTCCTGAAAATACGCCTGCTTTGGCTCGCCATGCTGCGTCTGCACACACTCAACCTGTTTCCATTCTAACAGCTCTGCCACCTGACAAGCGTTTCCTCCTGCAGGAGCTTAAGGTCCCAAGCAAACACAAAGCAGACATAAAAACGCCTTTCATCCGACGCTACGCTGCCAAACACATTTAATCCAAATACAGACACAGTGTTAGACTCCTGCTTCTTATTCTCCTTAAACTGTATTCAGATTATATTGCTGATTAAACAAAGTGGAAATTAATCACAATACTTATTCCGTTACTTCTGCATTAAACTCGTATCAAATCCCTGCCAGTAGTTCTTTAGAAAACTGATATTAGGCCGGATTCTCATGCTAAGCGTTAGCGTTGCCGCTGACCTTGGCGTTCTGCTTGCACATGAGCGGAGGCTGAGCAGCGCCACTCAACCTCGCACTGGCAGGAAGCGCTCGTTGCTAATGACAATTTAACGGTTACCATGGGCTGTAAAGACAGGATGTAGCCTAGACGCCATCTTTGCACATTCGTGGTTAAAATCGGATTTTGGCTTTGACTCGGGTAGCGACATGGACATCGCAAAATACAAAAATGCTGTTCTTATCAGGAGAAGAAAAGTGAAAAAAACGGCGAATGTGGGTGCATGAAACCTCACATTTCAGACATTATATTAACAATTTCCAAACCTNCAGATCATGATACGATTTTAAAGTTGTGTTGTATACTCTACAGATTATAAGCTCCTCCTCCATTGTTGGGGCGCTTCTGGTTATGTCACGTACAGCAGCGCTCTGATTGGTTGCATGTTGGAAAGGTTAGCATCAGAAAGGTCAAAGTTCATTTAAATGAACTTTGAGCACCGCATCAAAACGGAGAAAATGAGCATCGCACGGCGCTCAAGGTGGCGTGACGCAACGTTAGGAGTCACCGCTCAGCTCCCAATACACAATAATGGAACGCCCAGGTCAGCGCAACGCTAACGCTTAGCATGTGGATCCGGCCTTAGTCCATTTAGACCCCGGCGTGGCAGGACAGGTACACACCATACCTGTCAACACTGAGCTTCCGAACCCGACCAGATCTTATTCTCTCATCAACAGCTTTGCTAGCATGACTTGTAATACCTCCACACCCCACCAGGCGGGGCGAGCCACATCATGACCAAAACAACTTGACTAGGCCAATTACGATTCTGTAAACTGTCAAAATACGGGAGAAATTACCAAACAGGTGCATGTCAGGAGAGAGGGTGAAAATATAGGAGAAACCCAGGAAAAACAGGAGTGTTGACAGGTGTGGTACAGGTGTGACAGGTGTGGTACAGACCCCACATCACCCACAGACTGAGAAATACAACACCAGCAGTCTTCCACACGTCGTATTTCCCACGCCTGCCCCTTAGACACGGATTCGGCATTGGGCTCGTCCCTCTTCGCCCGCTGAGACTGAAAAATTTGTTTCTTTTCCTCCACTTAGTAATATGCTTAAAGGACCATACCGGTGTTTTTGCATGTTTTAGCCCAATAAATGCTACTTGCATACACGTTACGTTACTGCCAACCATTTTCCAAAACATAAAACACTATTTTAGATTTTGTGTTACTTCGCCAAATCCCGTCATCTTTCAAAATCAAATGGTCAGGTGATACACCCACCTTAAAATTCAATGTTTTACCTGTTAACACCTACAGACAAATGTAGAAGGCTTTAATTTCTTGGTAAGAGCCGTCTCGTCATGGAACTATGTAGAGACACATTTTCTTCCTTGTAGTCTCTTGTTGGATCAGTTAAATAAAGTTACTTCATCAAAAATTTAAAGTAGGTCTTGTTTGCTGAGGGATTATTCGTCTCAAGCAAGTTTCAAGTCTCTACAATTTGATTTTTATAACATATAGAAAAAAACAATTCTACAGTTTGCCGCTCCAGTAAGATGTTTTGGAAAATGGTTGGCAGTGATGTAACAATGAATGCATTTATCTACAAAATCCACTAAAATATCAATTTTCTATCACACATGAAGGCAGAAATTACATGTACAGAAAAAAGGAAAATAAATCACACACCAGAACTACCATTAAGTTTTGCATTAAAACATTATACAGAGATAAACTGTATGAAAACTGAGTCAGGTCAACTGGATTCAAGCTTTTAATTCTGAAATTTAATTCAATTTAATTCTTTCTGACTGATGAAGCCATTTGGGTGAATGATGAAATGTTTCAGAATTAAAAACTTGAATCCAGTTGACCTGACTCAGTTTTCATACAATATATCTACNAAATGTTTCAGAATTAAAAACTTGAATCCAGTTGACCTGACTCAGTTTTCATACAATATATCTACCCGCCTGGATTTATTACTTATTTATTTATTTATTTATTTAAAATAGGGCATGCACATTAATAAGACGCCGGCAGCAAGAAGTGCCAGAGAAAAAATTTCAATTTATTACATCAATAGAAGAAAAGAACGACTGAGAATCTTCATCAATACGTTATACAGAGATGGAAGATTCACACAGAATTGTGCGATTTATCAAACTAGTGCCGTACCCGTTGAAAACATGCCTGTTCAGACCAGGTCGGACTTTATGGTGTGCACACACACACACACACACACACACACACACACACACACACACACCAACTTCATACAGTGCCGGGTTTGAGAGATATTGGTGCCACAGACAGAGATTTTTGTCTTTATAGTTAGATAATAACTACAAAGCCCTGTGATACTTTGCTATACTTCAGTCTAACAACTGACAGAGAGAGAGAGAGTGAACAAAACCATTCCAATTCCAGGTGACATCAGTGTGACATGGCTGTCATCCCACCTGGGACTGCTCAGTCAGTCCACTTCCTGTCCTCAAACCCCTATTTCAAACTCACAAACAGGTTTCGGCTGCAAAATTTCAGCATGCCATCAGGAACCGAACAGGGGTCTATTATCTCATGCCTTTCAGGTGTCAAAAAATGAATTTCCCTCCACGTGGGAACCGATCCGTGACGCGAGACGAGGAGATTTGCATCAACGTGTTGTTCGAGGATCCAGGGAAGCATGACAAGATTAACTCATTTAGATGCAGACGCTGGGAAGAGACGTTGAAGCGTGGGAGCATCAAATTGTCATATTTGACTGAACGTGTTCGGTCACTTTGGCTGAAAAATGACAAACGGCGGCCTGTGCAAACCGTCCAGCATACACGCCCAAACACTTTAGGGCTGTGAAGCACACACTGAACACACCACAGCATTTCCACGAACGCATAGAGGGACTTCAGGTAATAAATAATGCAGGCAGCCATGATGGATTAGTATAATCTTAATGCAGCTGGTCTGAACTCTGTCGAGAAACAGGAAGAGTGGTTTCAGAGAGGTTTTCAGGGAAATCCAAAATGGCCTTCCAGTGTATTTTAACACGGCTGTCAACCACCACCAATTCCATGTAGAATTTATCATAGAACTTTAAAGGACCATACCAGTAATTTTCCACGTTTGAGCCCATTAAATACGACTTGCAAACATACTACGTTACTGACAAACATTTTCAAAAAAAATATTTAATTTTTCCTGTTATTTTGCCAAATCTCCAAACCTTTCAAAATCAAATGTTCAGGTGATACACACATCTTAAATCTCAATGTTTCGCCTGCTAATGTGTATGTCCGAATGTAGAAGGGATGTCTTTTTAAGTTCTCTCTGTAAAAGCCGTCTTCTCCTGGGACTATATTCCCTGGCAGAGACATACATTTTCTTCTGTGCAGCTCCATGTTGGACCAGTTAAATAAAGTTACTTTATCAGCAAATTTAAAAGACGTTGTGTCTGCTGTGATGGATTACTTATCTCAAGCACATTTAAAGTCTCTGTTAATTGATTTTAATAGTATTCTGGAATGAAACCAATGGCAGTCTGGAAGGTAAGAAATACAATTCTAATATTTACTGCTCCAATAGTATGTTTTGGGAAATGGTTGTGAGTAACATAACGTGTTTGCAGGCGATATATAGTGCTCTAAACATGTAAAACCACCAGTATACTCCTTTAAGGCTAAGGCTAAATTCTGTCCAGTGCGTTATGCTTGATGATGCAATCAGTCAGCTGATCTGTCTGACAGATTAAAACTATTTTTTCATTGCTTTGCCACTTTTGACACACTCTTTTCACTCTTATCTATGAAATAAATACACACTTTTGCTGCAGAGTTACACTAATGGAAAGGATTAAAATCAGCAGCAGCACTTACTTACAGCATCCATCGCTTCTAACGCTGCAAAACACACACAGCCATCCAAACCCTGATGGAGCAGCGGTTAAATGCATTTTAATTTGAAAACTTCAAAACTTGAAACAGACTATGTTTGTAAAGCAAAAAAAAAAAAAAAGTTATCCATTCATCCACTCATACAGCTTATATGTTTCAAGGCATAAAAATATCTAGTTAAAATGAATGCATCCGATGCAATATATTTGTGCTTTTATGGTTTTGAAGAAGTTCAAATCTTAATATGATGTTAAACTATATTTTTCGATACCTTTATTCAAAATTAATTATAAAATGCTTCCCAAAAAAAAAGAAAAAAAAAATCACAAGCCTGAACATGACTTATATCTGATAACAAATTTTTAAGCTTTATGCTGACATAAAAAAGAAATAAATGATTGGTTCTCCTCCTCACATGACTTTTTTCTTGGCATTCACCCAGGTGTTTCTGCGTCATGTGGAGAAACAAATTTCTTGTGTTTCCACCATTGGTTTTTAGCCAGTTAGCTCTGTAGCTAACAGCGGTAGCCCCCTTTTTAGGTGCTGACCTGCTACTTTCGGGCATGCTAATGCAGTTTCTTCTTCTTGTGCATGTTATAAAAATGCGTCAACACATCTTCACATCACAATATCGTCAATATTGCAATATGACAAACCAGAATCCGTAAAACCATCACACTCACTTGACACACACATAGCTTAGCCATAGGCCTGGGAATGTATTTTAATCAGAGGCTGCAGTGAGTACCACAGCCGGCCAACAGGGCGGCAGCAGCACCCCCAGCACCGTCACTTCCCAGGGCCTCGCATATTGTGAATTCTGTCAGTCTTCAACTCAATCCATACCAGGGCTCACCATATTTTTTGAATTGGTATTATTTGCAGCACATCAACAAATCCAAACTGTCACTTTAATGGTGATTTTATGTTACCGGCTAAAACAGGTGTTGGTCTACACTGAAGGTAACGGCGGTTGGAGATGGTGTAACTACTTTCTGAGTCCAGAGCCGTTTACACCCGGGGAGGCTTTGGGACTAAGCGATTTTACTGCTGGGGATTTGCTGGTGCAGCATTAGTTATTATGGGCATTCTGAGAGAGGCCATATTAATATCATACCTCTAATCTGACTCCCTTTACAGGGGGCATCGGACAGGTCACAGTCCTGACCGAGGCAGATGTCAATCACATGAGTGAGAACAGCGAGGATTAAAGCTTCTTCAGGGTACAAATCTCTCTCAGCCCACGATATGACTGCATGACAGGCTTCAACTGCAATATATGGAACCACACAGGAACATTGATATTACTACTGATACTGACTGATTGCTTATCAACACACACATTTACCATTATTCCATCACTTTAGAACACATATGTCAAACTCAAGGCCCTGCAGTACAAGTATAACTGGCCTGCGTGATAATAATCACGCAGGCCAGTTATAGTCACGCAGGCCTTGAGAAAAATGACAGTTTTCTGGCTAGTTTTGATTGCCTGTGATAAAACATTTCATTGGAAACGAGTCAGAAACACTGCTGATAGAGAGGAAAACAAAAAAAAAAAAAGAATGATGCTAACGTGTTATTTATTTTGAATTTGATGTTCATTTGTCTGTTTTTTCCATTCCTCATTCAGAACAGGTTTGTTCTGAATTTTATAAGATGTCTTGAGGTTCAAATTAGTGTATGAATAATTTGTCATAACGCCTCTGATGAAAACGAGGCCAATTTAAGTCTGTTTTCATTAACGGTTGACCCTGTTTGGCCCTCGACTTGGACCCAATTTTTAATTTTAGCTCCCTCTGTGATTGAGTTACTAAAATCTATAATGGGCAATCCTGGGGCTAAACACTATTTTTTCATTCAACAGGTTGCAAATGCAGTAACAGAATGAAGGATTTTGTGTTTTAGCGAACGCTGAAATGTGAGGAAGTGTAATAAGCTCTGCCTTCATCCGACACTTTCTCAGTCGCCGGTGAGACGTTTTTATTTTAATTTGTTAGTTTGCTATCTTGAGTTGTATGTTTTGGAGGTGTGTTTGTTGAGAACATTCACAATTTGTTTTTCTTTTTTATGGGCTACAGAGGCGAAAAAGAAAGAACTGAAAAAAGAATAAATTTAAAAAATAAATCACTCAACTCTGTTTAATTAATGGCTCCTAGCAAACAGATGACATCCTCTGGTTAGTGCTGAGAGAACTGCTAAACTACGTTTCTGCCATAAGCTTCATAGTAATGTCACTTCAACTGATATTTGTTGTAATATGAGTAATGTTGGTATTCTGACCTTTAACATTAATGTACATATGACTGAATCACGTGTTTTTTGTATGTTGATATGACACAGTTTGCTGCACTGCGTCACGGCAGCTTGTCTCGCCTCTTTCTTTTGTGTTTAACTGACTAAACTGGATTCGTAAGTGTGTCTCTTTGTATTATGTCCCTCACACAAACGTTAAAGGAGCATACCAGTGATTTTTTGCAGACGTTATATTACTGCCAAGCCAATCATTTTGCAAAACATACTGCAGGAGCGGAAAATATTTAGAAGTGTTTTTCCTACCTTCCAGACCCATTGGTTTCAGTTAATTTCAGTACATGACAAAAAAAAAAAAAAAAAAAAATCAACTTGTAGAGACTTGAAACATGCTTGAGAGAAATAGTTCATCACAGCAAACTAAATGTCACTCTTATTTTTTGTCCAACATGGAGCTGCACAGAAGACAATGCATGTCTCCACCAAGGAATATAGTCCCAGAAGAAGACGCTTCTATACCGTGCCTTATACATTCAGATGTACTTGTTAGCAGGCAAAATACTGAATTTTAAGATGGGTGTATCACCTGAATATTTGATTTTGAAAGATGGGGGGATTTGCCAAAATAACACAAAAACTAAAATACTGTTCTGTTTTTGAAAGTGGACAACTATTTTCCAAAACATAAAACTGAATTTTAGTTTTCCTGTTATTTTGTCAAATCTACTATCTTTCAAAATAAAATGTTCAGGCACACCCACCTTAAAATTCAATGTTTCGCCTGCTAACACTTATGTACGATTGTAAAAGACAGGTCATTTTAATTTCTCTATAAAAGCCGTCTTCTCCTGACTCCTGAGACTATATTCCCTGATGAAGACATATATTTTCTTCTGTGCAGCTCCATGTTAGACTGCTTAAATAAAGTTCTATAGACAAAAAAATTTAATAAATGTCACGTTCACTGTGACGGATTCCTGAGGTGATTTTAATAGCGAACTGGGATGAACTGAAACCAAGTCTGTCTGGAAGGTAGGAATAACAAGTCTAATATCTAATGCTCCAGTAGCATGTTTTGGAAAATAGTTAGCAGTAACATAACGTGTATGCGGGTTGTAAATATTCGGCTCAAAACATACAAAACCACCGGTATGGTTCTTTAAAGTTGAAGCTGTTTGGGTCACTATTCAGTCCGTTAAACTGGATTGATTGGTTGATTGAATTCTATGCAAGAATTGTGTTACATGACAGAAACAGGTCCGGTTGACATTGATTGAAGGATGTCCTCAGCCTCAGGCAGCGCCATGAATCTTCAGACTGTCCCGCTACATGTGTTAGCGTCCATGCTTTAGTTTCTGCCCTCGTCCCTGCTCTTCTTTCTTTTGTAAAGTGGCAATATACTTAGAACACAGACGGGTTCATCGCTAACAGCCTTGTTGCTGACAGCTGAATTTTGTCCTGACAGATTTACCGTCCATTTTGTCTCTCCACCTCTTGAACTGCTTTTTTCCTTGTTGTTCTCTGTCATTCTCTGGGCTCATGTCCAGAAAACTGCCCATTGCATTGGTCTCTGGAGAGCGGATGGGGGGACACTCGTATGTCCAAATCCTCTCTGTGTTTCCACATAAACACTTCTATATTTACCGTATATACCCGAGTATAAGCAGAGTTTTTTTAACCAAATTTCACAACATTGGGGGTCGGCTTATAAACAAGTAATTCAAATCAGATTGAAATTTCCAGGCGTGGAAATACTACCCATTACCACTATCCATGGAAAATAGTTTAAATCATACCTTAGAATGATGTATTTCCTGACTAAACGTCTTATTAAGCACATTTTGTGGAGGCCAGTAAGGCTACAGTAATCAGCTGCTGAAATAAATATCACGTTTACCGGTACCGGTGTTAGAGCCATTTCTTGGTTAATTATCAAATGTTTAAAATATTTAATTTGGGAAAAGTGAAATCAAATAAGTTATTAGTTTTAATATGCTGACTGATCAGAACCGGCTCCATTACAGAGGATCTGTAGACGCTCAGCTGGAGGAACGGGGCAGGTATAGTTATTTACCTCACCTCACCTCATGATTTGTTGTTTTGATTTTGAAAATAAATAATCCACGAAAAGAACAAGATGCGATGTTATCATTCCGGTGTGCGTCAGGAAGAGAAGCCCCATTAAAGCAGTGAAGTTTTAAAACAGCCACGACCCGTACATGGATTATTTTCATAAAATCACAGGAATACAATACTCAGGAAAACAGGTAATTTATAAACTAATAAACTGATGGAACAACATCAGGAGGTCGGCTGAGGGAATTTTGAAACTCTGTATGGAGGAATGTCCAGCACATAGACAGACCCGCATCGACTCAGGTACAGGATAACTACTGAAAACACGTAACGGATGAGATTCTTAAAAAAAAAAAAAAACTCACCATAATTACACAGCTTAATAATATGATGATAATTAAAGCTCATTTGTAAAGCTTTCCTTACTTTCATCACTGCATCGTTGAACTGCGTGATTCAGAAGAGGAAGAGGAGTCCTGAAAACTTAATGTCAGCTCATGTTAGTTACGTAATCAGCTGTTTACCGGTACCGGTATGTGGATTATTTTCAGAAAATCACAGGAATTCTGTGACCATACCCAGAAAAAAAAGGTAATGTGCTAAACAAATAAATTGATGGAATAACTTTGGGGGTCGGCTTATATGCGGGTTTCTTTAAAAAGCTAAATTTGAGGGTCAAAGTTGGGGGGTCGGCTTATAGTGGAGTAAAAACGGTAATCTCTTCAGCCCACGCTGGATGCTGGGAGGCGGCAGCACCCAGTGAGGGATTTGGCTTGTGCAGAGCTTTTCTCTCGTGGTGCTTCTCAGCGTTGAGATGTTCCAGCTGTTTGATGCTGTTGCAGCTCACAAGTTAGACAGATTCACGATTACAAAAAAAGAGTAGAGCGCCACAGCACGTGTGTGTGTATGTGCGTTTTGAGAGAGCTGGAAGGGTGCACAGTTCAACTTAGGCTATATTTAGAGTCGCTCGTTGGTCCCCTTAAGAGACATGGTGCATTCGCTCTGTTTATAGGAGGACGCTTGCTCTCTTTTTGCTAGCCAGTATGTGATTACATAAGCGCCGCGGCTGGGGAGACATGTTTTAGCTAAGTTCTGTCAGCGTAAGCAACTTGGAGAACTTACCCTCATTCAAGCCGTGCTCATTCAGTCCAAACATATCTTATTATTAAAATGTTAGATTCTGTTTCTTTGATGCCAAAATTCATTCACACTTTGTTCAAAGATTTAGAATTTAGGTAAATACCTATAACATTTTCTTCAGTTTCTTGTTCTCAGAACTTGGAGATTGTTGTTGGGTAGATTTCATATCCACAAAAATACATAAACCGGTCAAACGGTAGCTCTAATCGACTTTAAATTGCAGACATTAATCCTAAACTGTTTGTTCCTTGTTTTCTGCCCATGGGAAATTTTTTTTAGTACAACTGTAAAATAGAAAAAACTCCAGGTAATTTTTTTTATACATAACCAGAGACACATCAACTTCAGCATTTCATGCTACAACAACACGCATATCTGTGAAGAGCTTCCAGATTGTGTCAGATTCTCTTCTGATTATGCTCAATAATGTCGCTGTGAGGACATATCTTTAAAGGACCGTAATGGTAAGTTTTGCACGTTTGAGCTCACTAAATACTACCCACATACACATTTTGTTGCTGCAAACAGTAACTAAAGTGTGTGTAAAAATCATGCAAAATTACTGGTATGGTCCTTTAACGTCAAAGCAATTACAATCAGGATTAGTTTTTTAGCTGTTGTTTCAACTTCTCCTATTCTCCCCATATTTGTAAAAATATTCCCATATGCATAAAAAAATAAATTAATAATACATCAAAAAACTAAATAAACTAACTTTGACTGGGATTTCATTATGACAGCAAAACTTTTACAAAAGGATCCAGTAGAAGAAGCTACTGCTTTTCAGAACAGGCTCCTTAGATATCCTCACTGGACAGAATCTGTTAAGAAAAAGATGAGCACGAAAAGCACTTCTATGTTTTTTGTTTATTTTTTTTTTGGTTGTGCTGTATTAAACACCATAAGATAACTGAGCTGCCTACAGAAAAGATATATATTTCTCTGCAGTAAATCCACATACAGTACATCCTCGTAGATCATTTCAGGCCACTGGAGGTTTGAACTGGAATAAACCTGCACACATTTCACATAAAAAGACGGAGATCTTTTACAGAAGGCTACGTAACTCCCTGGAGAAATAAAACATGAATCAGTGTCCTTATAAAGCTGCATAACAGAAACAAAGCTGCGGCGCCCTCAACACCGACTGCCGTCTCTATTTTCATGACCACCTTGGATATTCTGTAGTTACAGTATTGGGCAACATTTCAACTGTGTATCATCCAGTAAACAGAAGATCAGATGAGAAATCTGCATGTAGTATATTCATCTTACTGCCAACAGTACGAGCAAGGTGTTGATTCTTAAAGCTGACACATTATACAGATTTCTGCATTTTTATTTTCATTTGGGGTCTGTTCCGAAACCTTTGTAACGTTATAATGTACAAAAAAACACAGTGAATCACCTCTATCCTCATATTCTGCAGTATTGTTGTGCACACTGAGTGAAAACAGGCTGCTGAAGGTGCTATTTCTTCACCTTTCACCCTCCTAAAAAAAAGAGCCTGCCTGTTCTCTTCTGATTGGCATCAAGCCTCAGCTGGCAAGCAGAACAGGGATGCTAGCCAACCAAACACTGACTAGCCTAACACTGGCGTGCTATCTAACACGCATGTGTGCATGTTGATAGCAACATGTTACAGAAGTAAGTGTTCAGGGCAGCTCAGGACGGAGAGGTTTGTCTTATTTGTGTAGCTATGAACGTCACATTCTGCAACAATGATCAACGTATATTGCCAATTATATTACTTTCTAGAAATGACATCATCTTCTTCTGGATCAGAAGTCATAAATGTTGAAAACATGTCCAAACCATTATTAACCATTAATGCTGAATTAGCATCATCTTAGCTACTAATTGGTGTTAGCTGCATATTTCTTAATGTACAGCATCTTCATAAATGTGGCCTCTGTCCGAGCACATATTTTACTTCACCAGATCAGGATCAATATGCGGTTCTTGATGGACTTGATAGTCCATCACAGGATAAGACGTGATTCATTAAGACTCCAGTTTTAAGGAATCAAGTCCATCACAGGATAGATTTGGTTCGTTAAGATTTGGGTCTAAGTTTTTGATTAAAAGCCCTATTTTGCAACATTAAAGAAAGTATCTGGATCTGGAATTTCCTCAAAATCTAATCAACTCTTCCTTGGCCCAAGTTCCTTTTTGAGATGTCCTGCTGATACGACACACACTGATTGAAACTGGGATGAAAAGAAAAATAACAATAGAGAATAAAGAGAGAATGCATGTGCCAGCCTGCATGAACGAGGACCGGGGACACGCGGGGAGTTTAGCTTTCCACAGACTGTCAACACAGGCCTCGTTCGGATGGAACAAGGATATTTTAAACCTTGTCCAAACACAAGGTCATATAGCCACCGTGCATCTATAACATCTGTTGTAGAAACATAAGTAAACTGTTGTAGAGCTTATATGTTCCATAATAACAAATTTTAGCAGCTAGGAGGCTAAAACACCCTTTATCAATGCATGCAGCTGAGCTAAAAATCCATCAACTACATCAACAAAAGAACTTCTCTGTGATGCAAAAGACATTTTTTGCAATCACTACCACAGGAATACCCTAACCCTGAAAATACCGCCAGCCTATGGAAAACAACAATAAATGCCAATTCTATTATTTTGCAGAGGCTTTTGGCCTGTACATATTTACGTGGTATCTCATTATTTGGAATGCCCTTTTCAAAGCTGCAGGTAATAGGATTATAGTCACATTGATTTGGCATTTACTGCAGTCAAACCTCAAGTTATGGGCAAAAGTAGCAGGGCTCTAAGTAATGATTTTCTTCTTTGTACCTGTCACTAGAGAAACTGTAAGCATTAGCAGAGTTTGACGGACTAAAAGACTTGTTATTAATAAAAAATCTGATTCTGATCATTATGGCGGACTGCTAATGGTTTCATGTTTCATCTTATAACAGCAGAAGCACAATAAAGTCTTGATTCCATTTAAATCTGGTTAGAAAAGTCAGTTTGTGGCAGCAGAGATGAAGGAATAAGTAATACAGAGGATTTACTACAGTACTTTTACAGAAAGTACTTAAATGAATGTCTTTACCTGGAAGCAGGTCAGTGCTGAAACACAACAGGCATGCTCTGTCAACCTAAAGGACCATACCGGCGATTTTGCACGTTTGAGCCCAATATACAACCTGCATACATGTAACTGGAAAACCATTTCCTAATAATATACTACCGGAGCTGTAAATTTTAGAATTTCTTTCCTACCTTCAAGGCTGCCGTTGGTTTCGGTTCATTCAACTACGTGAAAAAGATTGAGTTTTGAAATCAGTAGTCCACCACTGTGAAACCTTTCAATTAATGTTGTTTTTTTTTTTTGTCGAAGTAACTTTATTTAATTGGTGAAACATGGAGTTGCAGGGAAGAAAATGTATGTCTCCACCAGAGAAAATAGTCCCAGGAGAAGACGGCTTTTACAGAGAAATTCTAAGAAATTATTCCCTTCTATATTCAGATGTATGCATTAGCAGGCAAAACATTAAATTTTAAGGTGTGTGTATATATCACCTGAACATGTCATTTTGAAGGATTAGAGGATTTGGCAAAATAACCTGAAAACTACAAATCCAGTTTCATGTTGTGGAAATTGCTTGTCAGTAAAGTAACAAGTATAAAGGCAGTATTTATAAGGCTTAAACATGCAAAATCACAGGTATGGTCCTTTAAAGAGATGAAAACCAAACTGAAAAACTGGAAACCAGCCCAACACGCAGGCTTTCCAAACACAACATGTGCTTAACAAGATGTAAAGCTGTTAAGTGACACGTGTACAAATTGCCTGGATGTACTTACAATGTCACTTAAACGGAGACCTGAGACACGCCGCTCTGCCCAAAGCTTTGAAACAGGAAACCGCAGCAATAGTGGCCAAGAGACGGCAGGGAGAGCGCTGACAATACAGATACCATCTACAAGACGGCTGACTGATAGACTCGATTGTTTCCCCAACATGAGAATTCACTACAAGTGTCATGTTTGATTATACCATATGTCCGTGTTTAAAAAAACTAATGTGTTGTCCAATAAATAACGCTCATATTACAAATATATGAACTAGGGGTGAGCAATAGTCTTAAAGGACCATACCAAGCATTTTGCATGTTGACCTAATATATTCAATTTTCATACATGTAACATTACTGACAATCATTTCCCAAAGATAAAACCGTATTTCAGCTTTCCTGATGTTTTGCAAAATCTCTTAATCTTTCTAAATCAAATATTCAAGTGATACACCCACCTTAAAAATCCATGTTTCTCTGCTAATAGTTACACAGCCTTACGAAGTCACAATCCTCTAAATTTTTCGTAAACACAGGTCTTCTTTTGGGACTATATTCCCCGGTGGAGGCATACATTCACTCCACGCTTTTTATTGAGCTTAAACACTAAAATTACGTAACTTCTAAAAAACCTGAATACACGTCTTGTTGGTGATGATGGATTACCTATCCCAAGAACGTTTACAGTATCAACAAGTTGATTTTAATAGCAGAATGAACTGAAACCAATGGAGGTCTGGAAGGTAGGAAAAACATTTTCAATTCACCATTCCAGTAGTATGCTTTGGGAAATGATTGTCAGTAACGTTACACGTATGAAAATTTAATATATTAGGCTCAAACATGCAAAATGGATGGTATGCCTTTAAGCAAAATATGAGTGTTTCATGCATTTAATCCCTAAAAACATGGCCACACAATCCTCTGATGTAATTCTCTTTGGCCCACACTATTCTTGAAAAGCGACATTATCAGTTCTGAAAGCTAAATGTCAGCCTTGTTACCAAATGCCACCGTGTCATTTTGACTCGGTGACTGAGAGGCTCTCTGTCTCTGCTTGTTGACTTGACACTTATTTCATAGGAACTCACTTCAATAATTGATGACAAAACAGATGTTATGAAGGGGAAACCTTTCTCACTTTAAATGGTAACCAATCACCTTCATCTTGATAAGGCAGCCATTACTTATTTAAGAGGCATGGGTTTATGACGGAAGAAGCAAGAGTGGTCGGTTTTTGAAAGATGCACTCGATCCGCTGCCGTCTGAGTGCTTTAATATTTGACTCGAAATGCATGACGTCTCCTTTGGGATAAAGGAGGAAATGCTCCTCACCACCACTTGTGCTTGGTGCTTCTATTATGCCGTAGTGTCCTGCTAATAGCTCTGGCATCCTTCTGATCGGTCACAACATCATTTACTACTTTAAAGGACTATACTGACAATTTTGCATGTTTGAGCCTAATATATTCAATTTTCATACACATAAGGTTACTGACAATCATTTCCCAAAGCATACTACTGAACAGTGATTTAAAAAAAAATTCCTACCTTCCAGGCCGCCACTGGTTCCAGTTCATTCTGCTATTAAAATCAACTTGTTGATACTTGAAACGTTCTTAAGATAGGTAATCCATCATCACCAACAAGACGTGTATTCAAGTTTTTTCAAAGTTTCATAATTTTAGCATAAGTGCAATAAAAAGCGTGGAGTGAATGTATGCCTCCACCGGGGAATATAGTCCCAAAAGAAGACCTGTGTTTATGGAAAAATTTAAAGGACTGTGACTTCATAAGGCTGTGTAACTATTAGCAGGAGAAACGTGGATTTTTAAGGTGGGTGTATTTGATTTTGAAAGATTAAGAGATTTTGCAAAATATCAGGAAGCTGAAATACAGTTTTATCCTTTGAGAAATGATTGTCAGTAACCTTACGTATTTGAAAATTGAATATCTTAGGCTCAAACATGCAAAATGGGTGGTATGGTCCTTCAAGTCCAATAAATATTATCCGCATACACGTTAACTTACTGACAACTGTTTTCCAAAACTTTAAATCTGTATTTTCCTGTTATTTTGCCAAATCCCTTAAGGCCGGTTAAATAAAGTTACTTCAACAAAAACACTTAATAGCCATTGTATTCGCTGTATGGATTATGTACTTTAATCACATTTAAAGTCTTTACAAGTTGATTTTTCTAGTGTACTAGAAAGAACCGAAACTGACGGCCATCTGGGAGGTAGGAAAAAAAAAAAAAAATCACTCTAGTGGTATATTTTGGTAAAAGGTTGTCAGTAATGTCAGGTGCATGCGGGTTGTACTTTTTGAGCTCAAACATGCAAAATGGCTGGTACTGCCCTTTAAAAGCTGAGACAAACAACGCTACGGGACAAAAAATGACAAGTCGATATGAAAGCAGAGGCGGGGTTGAGGAGATGTGACGATAATGAGTCAGCACATGCAAATGCCTGAGCCTGGATGTCACCGCTATGCTAGGAGATCAAACAGGAAAGTGGGTGTTGGATTGTTTGGCAGCCGAGACAGAAGAAGATGTATTAACATGTAGACTAATGTGTCTGCAGCTATGTGCAAATATATGCATGTAAACACTTTGCAGACAGCAGTACGGGCCTGGCAGCATGAAGAATATTATTTATAAGAGCCGGACATGTAATGATTCTATGCTTGCATTTGTCTCTCTTAAGGGAAGAGCTTCTGAATCCTTCAGATTAAAAGCCTTCATGGCAAAGTGTTTAAACTTAAGTTTCCACTGCTTCTCACCTTGGAATAAATTCTTATGTTGGATCACTATAATGGTCGCAATCCTGTACTTTTAAAGGACCATAGTTGAGGTTTGGATCGTTTGAGGGTAATACATACAGTATAACTTGCATATGCATTACGTTACTGTAACATTCCCAAAATATGACATTTCTCAAAATATAACACTGGAGTGGTAAATATTACAATAGTTTTTCCTACCTTCTACACTGCCATTAGTTTCAGTTTATTTCAGTACGCTATTAAAATAAACTTGAGACTTGAAACATACTTTAATCGGTAATCCATCAAACATATCTATTACATTTTTTGTCAAAGTAATTTAATTTAACCGGTCCGACACAGAGCTGCACAGAAAAAAACATATGTCTCCTCCAGGGAATATAGTTCCAGGAGAAGATGGCTTTACAGAGAAATTAAAAATGCTTAATTAGAAATTAGAAATTAATTAATTAATTAATTAAATTAAAACCCTTCTACATTTGGAGGAAAGTGTTAGCAGGCGAAACACTGAATTTTATGGTGGGTATATCACCTTAACGCTTGATTAGGGAATTTGGCAAAATAACAGGAAAACTAATATACGGTTTTATTATTTATTTTTATTTATTTATTTAAAAGGGACCGCGTACAATGCTAAACATAAAATGTTGCCATTTGATTTAAACCAGAGTTAGCTTAGAGCTAATTTTCATCATGTTTTGGAAATTGATTGTCAGTAACATTACATGTATGCAGGCAGTTTTCATTCGGCTTAAACATACAAAATTACTGGTGTTGTCCTTTAAATTAGAGTTTCCTGTCCCCCTAACTGATATTGCAGTACTGACTTGTCACATTTTCTGTATTATTCCACTTAAATGCTACAAATGTGGCTGAATTGTGTTGAATATTTTCTGTCAATAAGAATTCTTCCACATTTAGGGATCTCTTGGCAAGAAGATGCTGATCTTACTGACTAAATTAAAACGATAGGAAGGCTGATAGCTAGCTTGATCCACTCTGGAACCAGATTAAAGTCTCCATGTCCAGGTTCCACGTCGGTTTGACATCATCTTCGCTCTACCTGGGCTCTCAGACTCACTTTTTGGCAAGTCAAACACTTTCCACATTAGATCAGGATCAGGAATTGCGAGAGTTGATGCATGCTGAAGCTCAAATTGGCGGCTTGATGGGAAATCCACCTTCTGCCATGTTGGCAGCAAACAGTCCTCACCTCTCCTGTCCCTCTGTCTCTGTCCTCTGGATCATTTTCTGTCCCACCTTTTCTCTCACCTTTCATCCTTTTTTTCCCAGCAAACATAGTAAACACCAACACTCCCAGCATCCCTCGACTCCCCTCGCAAACAACAGCTACACCACTGTATTACAAATGCTGTAAAACAGGGATCCCCAACTGGCGGCCCGCAGGCCAAATGTGGCCCATGGGTCCTATCTATCAGGCCCTCAGATGGTTTCTCCAAAAAAAAAAAANAGGCCAAATGTGGCCCATGGGTCCTATCTATCAGGCCCTCAGATGGTTTCTCCAAAAAAAAAAACAAGCTTGTATTTTAGTCACACTTATCTCAGGATTGCATGTTCATAAAATGTCATGCTTGGGCTCATTTTGTTCAGGAGAATCTAAGCTTTCCACAGATATTTGTATATCTCCATTTTNGCTTGGGCTCATTTTGTTCAGGAGAATCTAAGCTTTCCACAGATATTTGTATATCTCCATTTTATTAAGAAATGGCGATTGTAAAACATTGTGAACGCTACACAGGGATGAGCACACGGTCTCCAGTCTGTCAGTGAAATATTATGCACATATTACACACGGGAAACCTGTTGTCATGGCTACGTAAAAGCTGATAGGACCACTGACCCATCAATCAAATCCTCTGCTAGTCTACTATCCAATCACAGAGAGGGATTTTAAAATTTAGACTGCCCTCGGAAGTTACATCATCGAGAAGTGATGAAGCTAGGTTTTAGCTCGGAGGCTAACGTGTGCTGTAGTTACATTTATCTTAGGATTGCATGGTCATAAAATGTCACGCTTGGGCTCATTTTGTTCGGGAGAATCCAAACTTTCGGATATTCATATATCTCCATTTTAATGAGAAATGCTGATTATAAAACACCGCAAACACTACAACAGAAGTGCTGGGCCCAGTGCCGGGCCGCTCCAGTGGTAAAGGGTTACGTTTAAAAATAAATAAAAATTAGGAAATTGTTTTCCGTTGGAAAACAACAGAAAAGATCGGGTCGGTCCAGGGGGGTGGGAAATGATGATAATCGGGGTGGGTTAGCATGCTTGACATAATTTGGCCCTTGGTGAAAACTAGTTGGGGAACCTGCTGTAAAACAAGCTTAAAACTCAGCCTGTTCCAGCACGACTTAGACAAGATCAGACTGAACCAAAGCAAACAGAGCAGGTCATCAAACATGATTTCTCCTCCTATTAGCTGTACAAATTAAATAAAGTTGTGTTTCAAAGCAAATCATGTTGATGGTTTGTATGACAGATGAGTGTCAAATATATGTATATATTAAAAAAAAAAGCACACTGAAAATACAATGTACACACTTGTAAAATCAAGGAGTGTCTTTATATGAGGTAAAAACTGAGGTGACCTCTCTCTCCACACACACACACACACACACACACACACAGGTGTCATTAAGGTGTGAATGAGTCACAGTCTGAGCCGTTGACTCTAGATTTCTGCAGTTTTATTTTACCTTGGCACTGGAATCCTTGTTTTCCAAACCCCCTGTAAAATAAGAGAAACAGGAAATTAATCTCTCATTCATTCATAATCAGACTGTTTATTGGCTAGGTATGTTCTCACACACATGAATTTGTCTTGGTTAACAGCGGCTCTCAGCACAAACACATTTAGTAACGCACAACGCAAAAAGGAATCAGCCTCAGTTAAAATAAGAATTAAAAATAAAATAAATAGAATAAAACAGAAAAGAAAAAATAAAAATTATTCACTAAGTCTCTGTATCCTGGCTGGATTAGGTCATAAAAACGTAGAAATTTATGATACAGCCAGTGGGTTTTGTGAGTGGTCTGAAATGAGTCAACTGACTAAATATTGCTCATTCATTCATTCATTCATTTGAGGGTTAATTCAAAGCACAAACAAGTTAACAAAAGGATTATAGAGCTTTAAATGTTTCACGTTTCATATACAGCCTTGGTTACCATCTCCACCAAAATAAATCATCTACTGTTTACTTTCTCATAATGTCAGATGAATAATTAACTATTATTTATTTTCTGATAATGTCAAACGAATAATTGTAGACATTCTAGACAGGAAACAATTTTCCCAGCAGTTTGACGTCTGTGTATTCAGTCTGACGGTAAAACCTAAACCAGACTACGCTGCTGAGTCGATGCAGATTAAAAGTCTCTCTTTTCTTATTCATCAGATGAATCGACTAGATATTTCCTTTAGCCGTTAGCTTGTCACGAGCACGTCGAGCTCTTTGAGATTGCTGAGGAGTCGCGTTCGGATGCCACAGGTCAGGCTGTAAAATTGTCAAGGTTGTAAGCCGCGTGCAATAAAAGAGCTCAGATCAGACGCCCACTTTCAGCTGCACAGGGAAACGTGGGTGTGTTTCCTCCCGGCTGTTCAAGCTCGGTCCTGTCACAGCGTCTGAATAACGAAGTAGATATTATACTAAAAAAAACAGGCTGAGGAGAAATAATGCAACTTAAAGGAACATACTGGTGCTTTTGCATGTTTGAGCCCAATGAATAACCCACATACATTACATTACTGGCAGCCAGTTCTCAGAACATACTACTGGAGCGGCCATATTAGAATTCTTTTCCCAAACTTCCAGCCATTGGTTTCAGCTCATTCCAGAACGTTATTATAATCAATTTATAGAGACTCGAAATATAGGGACAATATAGTCCCAGGAGAAGATGGCGTTTAAGCCCGTTTCACATGCACTGACCTGGCGTTCCATTATTGTGTATTGGAAGCTGAGCCGTGACTCCTAAAGTCGCATTACGCCACCTTGGCGGTGCTCAGATTCTCCGTTTTGACACAGTGCTCGAAGTTCAACCAAATTCAACTTTGACCTTTCAGATGCTGACCTTTCCAACACGCGACCAATCAGAAAACAGCTGTCAGCAGAAACCACAACAATGGAGGAGAAGCTCATAACCTGTAGAGCAGTTTAGAACGGTGGCTCAACATTTGCCATTTTTTCGCTTTTCTCTGACTGAGAAGAACAGCCTTCTTTGTTGCGATGTTCGTGTCGCTACCGGATTTGACCCGGAAACCTGATCTGGACCACAAATGTGCAAAGATCACCCATGATAACCGTCAACATGTCATTAGCAATGAGCGCTTCCTGTCAGCGCCTGGTTGAGCTCGGACGCCTCTCATGAACAAGCAGAGCGCTGGATGCTAAGCTCAGCAGCAACGCTCAACGCTTAGCATGTGAAACTGGCCTTACTGAGAAATTAAAAATGGCCGTCCCTTTTACATTCAGACGCACGGCAAAATAGCAGGCAAAATATCAAATTCTGAGATTGGTGTATGACCTGAATATTTGATTTTGAAAGATTACTGGATTTAGCAAAATAACAGGAAAACTAAAATATAGATTTAAGTTTCGGAAAATGGTTGTCAGTAATATGGAAAGTAACATGGGCTTAAACAAGCAAAACCACTGGGATGGTCCTTCAATGCTTTATAAGGGGACTCTGTTGTTTTTGTCTATACAACCTGTGACAAACAACTTTTGTGGTTGCAGAGGGTAGCGTCAGGGAAACCGACCCTTATGACATCACAAGTTTACTCTGTCCTGGTGACGTGTAAAACCTGAATCCACCCGTAGGACTGTTCAGCCAATCAAACCCCTCCAGCTTTCTCAGGCGTCATTAGACTTCAAACTTGTGCAACGTGAAGTGCACCCATGTGGTGTCATAAGGCAGCACAAATTGGAGGTGTTGCATTTGCAAAACAAGCGGATTCAGGTTTTTACACTTGCAGTCTGCATCAACACAAAGTAACTCTTGTGACGTCATAAGGGTCAATTTCCCTGATTTTACAGAGCGCCATATACAGCAACAAAACTTTTACACAGTTTTTATATGCTCCCTATGATCAATAAACTGAATTTAATGCAAACTTAAAGTACTTCCTCTTTTATCTCACTTCCTTTCAGTGGGAAATAAATAAGTTACAATATGAATATGAAGAGATTATATTGTTGCAATGTAGCTACATAAGTCATTATACCACTAGCGACATCCTTAACCACGACAATAAAGCCCCTCCCCTGTGGAAATGCTGGGGCAAACTCATTAAACTTGTCTGTGGTGTCTGAAAAAGTTTTGAGCATCGGTTAAAGTTTTATTTTTTTTAAAGTATGGATTAGTTTGGAGCTGCAGGGACTAGAAGTGAAAGTTCCAGCCTGAAGTAGCGTTACATCAGCGGGCAGAGCAGATGAAGTTATCCGGCGTGCAACAGGCAGGAGGTGTGGAGGCTGGAAACGGAAGGCTTACCAGATGAAGTCGGTGCAGTGGCTGCAGAAAGTCGGCTGCTTGAAGAACCTGGCTATGAATTTATGGTTCTTGACTTCGTAGACGTTTTTTTGCCTCAAAGCACCTTTCCGAGCAAACCTGTTCGCCACGTCCGCGGTGGACGACTCGTTTAAACTGACATCAGCCATGGCCCCGGAAAGAAAGCAAAGCTGCTGTTTTCTCTTGTTAACGTTTTCAGTCCGTTTTAAAGGCGCGGAAAGCTGGAGGTCTTCACCGGAGACACCGGACTTTCTGTCTGAAGACTGCTGCCTGTGGATTCTCCTGCTGCTTCACTCACAAATTTGCGTACAGTCAAGTTAGCTACCGTGATGACAACGCCACATCCGGTTTGCCTTCAAAATACAATCCTGGTCTTCACTCTGCAAGGCGAGTTTATTTAGCATTTAGACACAAAGGCAATTCAAAAATGCTTTGCATGGATATAAAAACACGTAGAATTAGGAGGAAGAAAAAGATTAATAAAATAGAATCAATCAAAAAATTGGTTTTAACCGTTAAATGCATAGGATGGGTTTTTAAGCGACTACATTACACACTTCTAATTCATTATTTTATTTTTTTAATTAAGCCCTCAACCTCCTAGTATTCCTCAAACTCTTTGTTTTCAACAGTTTTATGGTTTCAAGTTGTAAACATTGATGAAAATAACTGTTTTTCACTAAAAAAGCCTATAGGGTCGCTGCAGACCCGAGGTATGTAAGAGTGTCACTTTTTTTTTTCTCTTGGTATACAGGCAGCAGGTAATAGTTGCGTTTTCAACCTTGGTCCTTAGGTGGCGCTGTAGTATCACTGATATGATGAATAAATGCTGAAACTAGCAGGAAGAAGCTGTTTCTGCCNGTGGCGCTGTAGTATCACTGATATGATGAATAAATGCTGAAACTAGCAGGAAGAAGCTGTTTCTGCCGTAAACTATGCTGCTAGCTTACTGCTACAGAAAGACGCTGCAGCGCCGTGTCAGAGCTTCAATGCAGAGCAGCATCACTGCGATGCATGGCTTTGATGGTGGGATCTATAAGTCATTGTAAAAATATAATATGACAAAAAAAATGTTGGTTTTTTTTTTGNGGTCATTCATACAATGTTCTGAAATGTACAATGTACAAGCAAAATAGTTTACTTTGTAGCTCAATTTGTGTTGCGTAAGTTACATATGTAGGAATGCATGGAAAACAACTCATGCATTTAAGGGTTAAAAGGTTAAAACAAAATTTGAAACAAAACTGAAAGCTAAAAGAAGTACTAAAATGAGCCTTACAGCACAGAGATAAAAGAGTTTAGAGATTTATGTGGTGCACAATTATCCAAAAGGCCCTTTTGCGTCTTTTATTTTGAAGGTCCACTTCCTGGTCTTGTTGTGTATCTTCATGTAACTTGACGCTGCTCCTCTTTCTCCTTTACTCAGGCTGATGTCACACTACAGGATCCAACAGACTGCAGAGGGAGGAGGCCCGCGATCCCGCTGCTGGAATTTGGGGGAATGTGGGATTATAGCGCCACCGTGTGGAATTATAGCACATTACATAGTTTTAGGTGATCCTCAGAATATATATTTTTATTTTTTTTATTTTTTTTTACCTGTTTGAGTTGGATTCTCGCACAGTCAAGTCCACTGATGGTTCTCAGTGGAGGAATGAATCAAATCCCCTGATGTTTCTTGTATAAGGATGAACTCAGCTAAACTCTCAGTTCCATATTTATATGAGCAAAACTGGCTATGACCTCTTTTCCAGCTTTCTGATAACAGTTTGTGGTCGACTCTTTCCTGTTCTAGGATGAAAAGTGAGGTGAAAAGCAATGAAATGTTTTGTTCAGTTTAGTGTGGAAGAACTTACCAGGCCTAGACTGACCCCTGATTTTTCCCCATTAAACGGTTTAAAGGAGCAAACCAGTGAATTCACATGTTTGAGTTCAATAAATACAACCTGCATACACATTATATTACTGCCTACCATTTTCCAAAACTGCAGGGGTAAATATTAGATTTGTTTTTCCTACCTTCCAGACTGCCATTGGTTTCAGTTCATTCCATTATGCTATAAAAATCAACTTGCAGAGATATGAAATGTGCTTGAGATAAGTAATCCAATACAGCTAACCAAAGATTGTTATTATTTTTGTCAAAATTACTTAAAAAAGACAGAGAGAGATAGGTAATCCATCAAAGCAAATATGACATCTATTAAATTTTTTAAAATTATTTTGTTAAAGTAACTTAATTGAACCGATCCAAACGGAGCTACATGGAAGAAAATGTACGACAATGCCAGGAAATAAAGTCTTAAGAAAAAAACGGCTTTTACAGAGAAATGGCTGCAACAGCTACAATCGAGCATATGTGTTAGCAGACAAAACATTGAATTTTAAGGTGGATGCATTTTATTTTGAAAGATTAAATGATTTGGCAAAATAATATGAAAACTATGGTGTTATGTTTTGTTAAATGATTCTCAGTAGTGTAGCATGTATGCGGGTTGCATATGTTGGACTCAGGCATGCAAAGTCACCGGTATGCTCCTTTAAGATGAACTGGAGCACTGAACGCGAACCAGGCCTCATCACCTTATATCCATGCCCAACCTCATTAATACTCAACAGCAAAACTCTGCTGCCATGATCCAAAATTTTGTAGAATTCTTCCAGAAGAATGGAGCCTGTTATAGCACCAAAGGAAGGAACCGACTCCATGATAATGAAATTAGATGTTAAATAAAAGACATATAGGAGTACTTTAGCCCATGTAAAGTTATGCCATTCTACACTAAATCATATCTGATGGCATAAAGACAAGTTCCATCTTGCAGTTATGTTTGTGTATTTAAGCGGATTATTGACAGGCTGTGTTTGCTTTGACGGCGTTACACATCCTCCCATCTGAGCCATCTTCCCTCAGCTGTGGGAGGATTCCAAAACTTTTTCATTCTGCTCACGCAGGCCGCTATAAATTTAACAAATCCTGCGGGTTCACTGGCCAGCAGAGCAGACAGATGGTCGCAATCGCTGCAGTGTGGAAGACAAATATTTGCAAAGTAAATCGGGTCAGATAAAACTCTTCACTATTCACATCATTTCATATTTAGCTCAAGTTATCATCACATATTAAATAGGAAAGTGATATGATGTGGACTTCATTCAAATAACAAAGTTCATCAGCCTTGTGAAAACCATCCATTAAAGGGCCATACCGGCAATTTTGTATGTTTGAGCCTAATATACATAATGTGCATACATGTTATTGTAACTGACCAAACATTTTCCAAAACATACTACTGGAGCGGTAAATATTGGAATTGTTTTTTTATACTTAGATTTTCCAGACTGCCAATGACTTCAAATCATTCCAGTTTACTATTAAAATCAACCTGTAGAGACTTGAAACGTGCTTGAGATACATAGTAAGTCATCATATGTTAAAGTTTTATCTTTATTTAACACGGAGCTGCACAGAAGAAAATGTATGTCCCTGCCAGGGCGTATGGTACTTTTACGGGCAGTATTTATTTTTGATAAATAAATACTTGTTACAGCTTGTTACAGACTTATGTGAGTACTACAATTACTGCATTAGTACTATAGTAAAGTACACTTCAGTAATCATTGAGTCGTGTGTGTGTGTGTGTGTGTGTGTGTGTGTGAGCCTTGTTCTCATTACATTACAGCAGGCTTCTATGGCAGGGATCCCCAATTGGTGGCCCACGAGCCAAATGCGGCCCACGGGTCCTGTCTATTAGGTCCTCAGATGACTTCTCCAAAAATAAATAAAAAATAAATTTTTTTAAAAATCTTGTGCTTTAGTCACACTTATCTCTGGATTGCATGGTCATAAAATGTCATGCTTGGGCTCATTTTGTTCAGGAGAAGCTAAGCTTTCCATAGATATTCATATATCTCAATTTTTTAAGAAATGGTGATTATAAAACACCACAAACGTTACAATGGAAGCGCTGGTCCCGGTGCCAGGCCGCTCCGGTTGTAAACATTTAAAAATAAATAAAAATTAGAAAATTGTTTTCCGTGGGCCCTTGGCTTGGCATGCTTGACATAATTTGGCCCTTGGGGAAAACTAGTTGGGGAACCCTGTTCTATGGCCTTATGCCATGAGCAGGTACCTCAGGCCTCTCAGGTCCCTCAGGTCTCTTAAGTCCCTCAGGTCTCTCAGGTCCCTCAGGTCTCTTAAGTCCCTCAGGTCTCTCAGGTCCCTCAGGTCTCTTAAGTCCCTCAGGTCTCTCAGGTCTTTGATCAGGGCTTGCTCAGTGTTCCTCGTTCTAGCCCCTCCAGACTAAAGGAGGCCATGCTTTTGAAGCGATGGCTCCTAAACTGTAGAACTCCCTGCCTTTGGACTTAAGAGCAGGAGACACTGTGGACATCTTTAAAAAGAAGCTAAAGACTCATCTTTTTAAGCTCGTTTTTGTCTAACATTACTGTGTACTCGCTCCTGGCTTGTTTACTTCATAGCATACGACATTTATGCCTTGTATGGTAGGTTTTTAGGGTATTTTTATCCTAACATGTTGTCTCACTGTCGTTGAATCGTAATGTCCTTTAATTGTTGCAATGTCTTTGAATTGTACTGTAAAGCACTTTGTGATACCTGTTCTAGAAAGGTGCCACAGAAATAAACTTTTACTTATGAGTAAATATCACCAAATAGAGGTTATAGTTCAACTCTGGGTAAATATGCAGGAGTTACAACCTTTGTGCTTAATCGATCGGCGTTTATACTAGAACCTGATTGGAGCAGGCCATCAGGGCCCGTTACCCAGAAGCCCTTATGTTGGCCCCTCCTCAGCCAGACCCAGGGGACACGCTGGAGGCTTCGCTCCCAAGAAAATGGCTCGGATTCTGGCTTTGCTGCTCCTCATCCAAGTAACTTTATGCACAACTGTAACATCTAAGAAAGGTAAAGAGGAACAGGACGGCTGCGTCATTTGTATTTGGGCATAATTATGCTTATTGCTAATATACTACTTGCTAATATCTACTGATCTGGTGGCATTTGAGGGGATGGGGGGTCATTGATGGTGCAGAATGAAAATCAAAATGCACATTTATACATCATGCTGCTATGTCATGTCATGAACTGGGTTTGTGTGAACATGTGAACATAATCAGATCCAACGAATACAAAAATCATTTATTTTCATTCTCCTTGTCATCAGCTACAGATGCTGCTGTTACTCCACACATCATGTGATCACACACTCCGCTCATGTTTTATTTAGCGTGTTTCTGTGTCTCACAAATGTCAGATTTGATCTTTACAAAGTCTGAAGGTGCATGAATGTGATGAATTTTCCCCTCGGCAACTGTGGAATGAAAAGATTGTGCTCGTCTTGAATATCTAAAGGACCATACCTGGGATTTTGCATGTTTAAAATCAATAAGTACTACACACATACACACTACATTACTGACAACCATTTTCCAAAATGTAAATCTATATTTTAGTTTTTGTGTTATTTTGCCAAATCTCTTTATCTTTTTAAGTCAAATGATCAGGTCAGGTTTTATTTTTTTTTATTATTTTTATTTATGTATTTATTTTTGCCTGCTAACACACACACAATCATAGAAGGCACAATTTCTCCATAAGTCTTTTCCTGAGACTATATTCCCTGGCAGATTCAGGTTATCAGTTAAATTAATTAATTCAACATGAAAGGTAATAGACGTCTTGTTTGCTGTGATACATATCATATCTCAATGATATTTCAAGTCTCTACAAGTTGATTTTTACAGTGTACTGGAATGAGTTGAAACCAATAGCAACATGGAAGGTAGGAAAAACAATTCTAGCATTTACCGCTCCAGTAGTATGTTTTGGAAAATGTTTAGAGTTGTATTTATTGCCTCAAACATGCAAAATCACCAGCATGGTCCTTGAAAACAACATTCTTGAACATTCTCTATGTATCCTGTCCCTCATACAGTTTTTTAAAAAGATATGTATCTGGATTTTCATCAGTATGTGGTCGCCCGCCTACCAGCGATGGGATGGACGAGTCCACACTGAACCATGTATATGAGGTTGGAGCGGAGGTGACCCTCACCTGTGAAGCGGGTTACCTGCCATCAACAGCAACTCCTCGGAGGATATCCTGCACCTCCACAGGAGAATGGACAAAGTCAGACTTGGCATGTTCCCGTGAGTGCATTACGTCACACAAAATCATTCCTACAATATTCCTGATGCTGTAAAATGTGAATACTTTAATAATCATCGTTTCTGTAGCTACGATGTGCCAAATCCCCAGTGCTCTGCAGCCGCTAGCAATGGGGAGGACAGAAGTTCCATTCAAGAGTGTGCTTAACTTCACATGTGATGATGGGTAAGTGTGAATGATAGTAAAAGTGTATTATTAAAGGACCATACCAGCGATTTTGCATGTTTAACCCCAATAAATACTACCCACTTACCTGTTATGTTTCAGATAACCAATTTCCAAAATATAAACTTGTATTTTAGTTTTCCTGTTATTTTGCCAAATCCATGAATCTTTCAAAATTAAATAATCAGGTAATAACCCCACTTTAAAAATCAATTTGTTGCCTGATAACAAGTATGTCTGAATGTAGAAAAGACAGTCATTTTTAATTTCTCGTCTTCTCCTGAGACTATATTCCCTGGCAGAGACATACATTGTCTTCTTGCAGCTCATGTTGGACCCATTAAATAAAGTTACTTTGACATAAAAAAAAAAAAAAAAAAAAAAAAAAAAGCATGTTTCAAGTCTCTACAAGTTTGTTTTTTATAGCGTACTAGAATGAACTGAAACCAAATGCTGCCTGGAAGTTGGAAAAAACTTTAAAATTTACAGCTAAATTACAAATTAGCAAATTGGTGTCATTAACATGAATGTTGGTTGCATATATTTGGCTTAAACATGCAAAATCATCTGTATTGTCCTTTAAGGTGTGTTTCTTCATTTTCTGATAAACCAAAACCCCTTTTCTTCAGGTATGTCATGGTAGGAGCCAATGAAAGCAGGTGTTTGCATGATAGCACCTGGAGCCATCCACCACCGCTCTGCAAAGGTACAAGAGGAAAGATGTGAATCGTTTCTATCAGCATTAAAGGACCATACCAGCTATTTTGCATGTTTGAGCCTAATATATTTAGTTTTCATACATGTTACATTCATTTCCCAAACGATAAAACCGAATTTAGCTTTCCTGATATTTTGCAAAATCTCTTCATCTTTCAAAATCAAATATTCAGTGATACACCCACCTTAAAAATCCATGTTTCTCCTGCTAATAGTTATGCAGTCTTATGAAGTCACGGTCCTTTAAATTTTTCCATAAACGCAGGTCTTCTTTTGGGACCTTTCTTTCTTTCTATTCCCCGGTGGAGGCATACATTCACTCTGCACTTATGCGCTTAAAGGCTAAAATTACATAACTTCTAAAAAAAAACCCTGAATATACGTCTTGTTGGTGATGATGGATTACCTATCCCAAGAACATTTCAAGTATCAACAAGTTGATTTTAATAGCAGAATGAACTGAAACCAATGGAGGTCTGGAAGGTAGGAAAAACATTTTTAATTTGCTGTTCCAGTAGTATGCTTTGGGAAATGATTGTCAGTATGTGTATGAAAATTAATATATTGAGCTCAAACATGCAAAATGGCTGGTATGGTCCTTTAAATAACGAGCAAAAACACTCAGGAAGCATCAAAAACTTTAAGAACTCCTCCCAGTGTTTTTCCTGAATTAGGAAGTCATATATTTAGAGGTTTGTTCTCCACAGATCAATGATTAATAATTAATATAGTTAAAACATCTGCTTCTGTATCCCTTTATTATTCCTTTTTTGATGCACTTGCCTTGGAATTATTTTGGCAATGTGGGGAATATAAGCTTTTTTAAATGACCATACAGGAGGTATTGCATGTTTGGGGCCCATAAATACTACCCAAATTCTGCTGGAACTATATTCTCTGGTGGATTTTTTTTTTTTTTTTTTTNTTTTTTTTTTTTTTTTTCTGCATAGCTCCATGTTTGATCAGTTAAAAATTAAGTAACTTTAACAAAAATGATGGCGTGTGGCTTGCTGTGATGGATTACCTATTTCGAGCACATTTCAAGTCTCTTCAAGTTGATTTTTATAGCATACTGGAATGAACTGAAACCCATGATAGGCTGGAAGGTAGAAAAAACAATTATAAATGTTACACTCCAATAGTATGTTTTGGAAAGTGGTTGGCAGTAATGTAACATGTATGCAAGTTGTATTTATTGGGCTCAAACATGCAAAATCACTGGTATGCTCCTTTAAATTAGACTTGCAAAAATAAACAGTATGTTTTTTTATTTAGTGTGTATTAAGTTACCATAACAGCAGAAATAACCTGTTGACATCAGCATTAGAGTTGATGTCAGTATGATCTTTGGTGATTATTTTCCTCACAGCTGTAAACTGTCCGTTGCCCAAAGCACCAATAGACGGCAGAATTGTCCACAACAAACCGATTACAGGAACCACCACCAGGTACAGGCAAGGCTGGACGTATGAGTGTAACCCCCCTAAAGCTCCCAGCTATGAGACGGGTTCCTGCATGGCTGATGGAAGCGTCACCGAGCCTCCGGTGTGTCGAGGTATGCAGATTATAGCCGACATAAGCACCATTTATTTCTCATTCACTCTTATGGCTTCAGAAATTATGGAAAACAGGCATGCTAAAAAGAGTGATCAGAAATTTTTAAAAATCCCTTCCAAACATTTACAGTTGAGCTTTTTTGATATCTTAAAATATTTTTCTCCATCTGAAGCCTAGTTTATGTTTACTACAGATGTGGGCACAGGGCTGCATTTGAGGGTCGCTCTAAAGCAGGGATCTCCAACTGGCGGCCCGCGGGCTTCATCTGGCCCACGGGTCCTATCTATTAGGCCCTCAGATGACTTCTCCAAAAAAATTAAATATTAAAAAATATAAAAAATGTTGTACTTTAGTCGCACTTATCTCGGGATCACATGGTCATAAAATGTCATGCTCAGGCTCATTTTGTTCGGGAGAATCTAAGCTTTCCATAGATATTCGTATATCTCCATTTTATTAAGAAATGGTGATTATTAAACACCGCAAATGCTACAGCGGAGATGCTGGGTCCAGTGCCGGGCTGCTCCAGTTGTAAAGGATTATGTTTAAAAATAAATAAAAATTAGAAAATTGTTTTCTGTTATTACCAAATGAGAGTGGCTTGGCATGCTTGACATAATTTGGCCCTTGGGGAAATGTCATCCATATGACTTAAATGTGACTTCATCGACAATTAGTCAAGCAAAGAGGTGCAGAAGAAGGGGAAGTATAAAAGAGAAGGCAAGGGACAGAAAAACAATGGCAAAAGTCTTTGACATGGCAGAGGAGGTAAGGAAGTACCAGCAACTATATGATTCCTCCATGAAGGATAAATCTGCCAAATGGCTGCCAAGTAGACAGCCTGTACTCTGGGGTCAAAGAAACATTCCTTTGCATTAAGTGAAAAAAAAATCTATGCGATCATAAGTAGACCAAACCAATAAGTTTAGTGCGCAGTTGTCATGAAATCGTGAGAACCACAACTGACAGGCTAATGGTCCATCGTTTCACAGCTGTCCGCATCGCATTGCATCCATGTTAAGATGCATCAGGCCTTACTCCTCTTACCTTTTTATAAATTTGTGGCATGGGGGTTACTCATTGTGAAAATCATTTCCTGAATTGCGTAATGACAATAAATATTACCTTGACCTTGATTTTGAAGAAATCATGTTTAACAGAATGAACCTGGTGTGGCTGTACTTTTACATCTTTTATATAATTTTCCTTTCTCAGACAGCTACCTGTGCAGTGACAGCAAATATATAAAATCTAAAAACTATTTGCCAACATTTGACTTTTGACTTTGACTCCCTGCAGAGGTGAGCTGTCCTATCCCAACAGACTTACCAAACGGCTTCATCACCTTTGCTGTAATGAGGGAACATGGCTACAAGGAGAAGGTGAAGTATGGCTGCAATGAGTACTATGTTCTGGACGGTCAGGCTGAAATTCAGTGCCAGAACACAGGAAACTGGTCTGCCAAGCCAACGTGCAGAGGTTAGTCATGGTGGCTGCACAGGAAGAACGTACTTCTGTCAAACTCTGCTTTGTGGGATTTGGTTAACTTTGCAAACAATGTTTTGGTTCTGGTTCTCCATAATTATAATGTAATGTAGACCGCAGTGAGCCTGGGTGGCTTAGCACTTTGGAAAAAAAACTTTGTCTTTATAGCCAATGTGAAATCACTTTCATGGCCTTGAATATATTATAACTTTATAATCCATAAACTGGATTTTGTGTCTGGAGAAGGAACATGCTGTTGTTTTTCAGCTCCCTGTTCAGTGGGCATCAAAAGAGGACGCATCTTCTACAACGCCAAGAAGATCTGGATCGCAGACCTGAAACCAAACAGAGTCCTTCATGGAGAACATGTTGCCTTCTACTGTCTGAACAGAGCTGAGAAATGTGGCTACCTGGTGGTCAGCACATGTAATGATGGAACCCTCCCAATCCCAGAATGCTTTGAAGGTAAGATCTTGTCATCTAGATTAAACGAATTAAAATCTGTTTAGCCAAAATCACCATAAAGTATCAGAGTCAATGAATTCAATCACGGAAAAGCTTCATTGGTTTATAATCAGCATAAGCATTCTCGCATTCTCCACATGAATTTCCTCATCTGGCATCCTATCATAAACCAATTAAGCGTAACAAGTCCTATATTTTCAGCAAAGATTGGAGTCCCTTAATATAATCTCATTATCACTGTATTTGCTTATCCTTTTTTGTTTTGTTTTTTTAGAACCAAGCAGGATGGACTACACCTTAAAGGCCAAATCCCTTCCATCAGAAATCACCATGTGTGCTGCTACAGCCCCTGAAAGCCCCACAAGCTCTGCAAGAGCTGCATAACTTTGCACATCACTGGACAACCTGGAGCATTTGCACTGACATGATAGGAACAATTGGATAATTAATATCTCAACTAAAAAAATGAAAAATGAGAGATGTCACCTGTGTTGTCAGATTTGTGGGTCATTATTATTTCATTATGTCATTCTTGCCATATCAAATTGAATAAATTTTTCAGTTGTTTCATCTTTTTAGATCTTATCTTGGAAATATACACCACTCATACAACTACTACATGCTGGTTCCATCAGTGTCTGCCATCTGTACTGCCATCTTTAGTTGACCTTGAAAATGCATTGTGTTAGCAAAAGCAAGCACAAAAACATCATGTTAATATATTAAAAATAGAAGATATGATCAAGACAAGCCTGAGAATTTTCTCTGCTAATATTTTTTAAATGAATAAATATACATCTATCTATCTATCTATCTATCTATCTATCTATCTATATATATATATATAGATGCTGTATATATATACACACACCTGTAGATATATGCAGATTGTCCGACTACAGGACTCAAAAAAAGACTCAGAGAGCAAGAGCACAAGCAGTCTTTACTTGACTTTAGGATTTATACGACAGGGCTCTTCAATAAGAAAATAGACAGGTGAAGCAAACTTAGTGTCAAATGCAGGCTTACATTCAGGGATCAAAATAACAAGGGAAACAAGTCCAACAGACTGAGGCTGATCAGGATCTAAAGAGCAAGGATTAGAATTCTCAGGTTGGTAAACAGGTAACAGGTACGTGACTGGACCGCTTAGCTGCACTACAAACACAATCTGGCCAAGAACAAAGGGAACTCTGTGGTTTATACTGTATGTTCACTGTCACCCTACCTGAAAATAGTGCTGATAGGTCAATTGATTTAAACTTTTAAAACTCACCTTTCTCAGAGCAGTTTAGGAACAAGTCATAAGGAGGATTAAGTATCAAGAGCTTTTGCCCAACATGATCTAGACTGTCAGGTGTTGACATGCTATTGAGCTTATAGATCAGATCCCTTTTAAAGAATGTACCCGTCAACGCACCTGCAGACTTTGAGGATCTAAGACAGCATTTGAAAGATCTCTTGGCTGCTGGGGTTATAGAGGAATCAAACTCCCCATACGCATCCCCGGTTGTCTTACTGAGAAAACAGAATAGTGATATAAGGATGGTTGTTGACTACCGCAAACTTAACAGTGTCACGAAGAAGGATGCCCTGTCTGCTACCGAGGATGGAGGAAAACTTTGCTCTGCTATCTGGCTCTGTTACGTCCCTCACCGTGTAAACGGTCCGTTAACGTGATTTCCTTTTTTTTTTTTTTTTTTTTTTAATCTTTCGCTGTTTTTCCTCTTCTCCCGGATAACCGCTCCTTTCTTTAGTATGCAAAACAGACTGTGCTGGGCCGCTCTTCCAATTGGTTGGTTAACGGAGGCGGGATAACATCTGCGGAGCCACACCTCTGATTGGCCCGTTTCTTCCCTCCGGGATGCACCTTCGACTTCTCCTGCGGTGGACACGTCTGATTGGAGGACAATTACATCCCCTCCACCAATGAAGATTCTGCTCAGTCCCTGGACTTGCTTAAATTCATTACGAGAGCTCATTGTGAGGGTTGGCTGTGTGTTTGTACTGGTCCGATTCGTGTCTGATTTACCATTGTGACCTGTGACAGTTTAGTGATTTAGAATTGTGTTTTTCTTTAGCTTTTCAACATCTGATTGGTNGTATGCAAAACAGACTGTGCTGGGCCGCTCTTCCAATTGGTTGGTTAACGGAGGCGGGATAACATCTGCGGAGCCACACCTCTGATTGGCCCGTTTCTTCCCTCCGGGATGCACCTTCGACTTCTCCTGCGGTGGACACGTCTGATTGGACGCTCATTGTGATGGCTGGCTGTGTGTTTGTGCCAGTCCGATTCGTTTTCTGAGGGTTTTTTGAGAGCTGTGTAATTCGTGTCTGATCTACCCTTGTGACCTGTGACAGTTTAGTGATTTAGAATTGTGTTTTTCTTTAGCTTTTCAACATCTGATTGGTTAATTTAGGCATAGTTGCATTAGTGAAAATCCTGTAGGGTGTTGTCACTTCACTCTTTTTTCTTTTTGTGAATCACTTTTGTTACTTTTTATGATTTTATTAAAGGAACGTTACCTGTTAAACTCTTTTGTTTGCTATTTTATGGTTGGTTTTCTGGCACCACCTCTGTTCCTTTCCCAGTTGGTAGTTTGCCTTAAATTTCAGTTACTGTTGTTAGCCAATCCTGTGATTATCATTATTGTTTTGTGTTGAAACAATAAATTACCATTCTTTGCCATATCCATTAGCTTTTATGTTGCTTCCCTTTCCCCTAGACCATAGGGTTGTAACAGGCTCCAAATGGTTCACAACTCTAGATTTAAAGAGTGGCTATTACCAGCTAGATGTAAGAGAGAAAGATGGCCCTAAAACAGCCTTTATTACCCCTTTTGAGGCATGTCTCAATATCTACCATTGTTACAGGAGAGACAAAAGTGGAATAAACAAAGGAAAAGTTTTTCTGTTGGTGACCTAGTCATCATTACGGATCCTACTGCACCTAGAGGTTTGTGGCCAATGGGCAAAGTACTGGATACATACCGTATATACTCGACTATAAGCCGATCTCGAGTATAAACCGATCCCCCTATTTTGATCTGCAAATTTAGATTTTTAAATAAACCCGCATATAAGCTCACCCCCTGATGTTGTTCCATCAATTTATTTGTTTAGCAAGTTACCTGTTTTTCTGGGTATTGTCATAGTATTCCTCTGATTTTCTGAAAATAATCCACGTACCGGAAACGTGATATTTATTTCAGCAGCTGATTACCATAACTGACGGATCACGGCTTACTGGCTGCCACAAAATGTGCTGAATAAGATGTTTAGTCAGGAAATACATCATTCTAAGGTATGATTTAAACTATTTTCCATGGGTAGTGGTAATGGGTAGTATTTCCACCCCTGGAAATTTCATTCTCAGGGATCCAATTTGAATTACTCGTATATAAGCTGACCCCCCGATTTGCTTTGTGAAATTTCGTTTAAAAAAAAACAAAAAAACTCGGCTTATACTCGAGTATATACGGTACATACACACCCAGGTAAAAAGGGCCTGGTAAAGTTCTGGTCTTAAGTCAAACTTAAGACCAGAAATGCTCCGACCAGTAGCAAATATCTGAGCTCCAAGAAACTACAGAGGGACCAGATGATGTCTCTGGACAAAAGAAAATGGACTAAACAATTTCCCTACTGGCTCCTTAGTATGTAATTTTGATTTGGTAACTGTTTATCACAATTAAGGGGCCGGTGTGTTGGAGCCAATATGAGTGTTTTGGTGATTGGTGTAATTATTTGTTTTGGGCATTTCCACTCCATGCCTGTAGAGGGCAGCGGAGCACTTATGGTGGAGGAGTTTCACGCCAGGTTCCTGTGTAGAATCATTTACAGACAAAATAACAGAGCGTTTGACAGGATACAGAATAACAGAGTTTGTGTATGTGGGGATGTTTACCTGGTGCATCATGTAAGAACGTGACCTTTGACCTCTTATTTGATAACACATGCATCTGATTTCATGTGAAAGTGTTTACTTTGTTATAATCAAATAATATATAAGAAGCAGAAACTTGGCTAATGAGAGAAATGATTGTTTAAACACACACACACATACACACACACAGGTTATAAAGATAACGCCTATGCAGCTATTTACATAAACAGCTCTGCAGTTTGAAGTCTCTACAGGAATAAAGGACATTTAGGGTGTTTTTGCACCTACATGGTTTGGTCTGGTTCATTTGGATTCAGGTTTGTTTTCCGCCTCGGTACACATAATGCATACCTGGGTAATATTTACTGGGCTCAAACATGCAAAACCACCGGTATGCTCCTTAAATTGATAACTTTAAAACCTGAAATGTTTGGAATTATTCCGGTGGAATAGCAGAGATGTGGTGATTCTGTGATTTAGTCCCTGAATGGATCAAGAAGAAACAGCAACACAGAGCAGAAATAAATGATTTTCTTTGAACAAAAACTTCTTTCTAGTGCAAAGGAAGTAATTCATCGTTTCTTCCTGATCGAGAGCTTCTGTTCTTCTCATGTTAGGTGACATTTTTATTGAGAAAACTATTTTTGTAGCGCAGCATTGGTTTAGCACCAAACTTTCAATGTCCCACATTTATTTCACGGAACAAACCAAAATCCAGAACAAAAGGACCAACTAATCCGACCCGGAGATTCCGCCTCTCCTCCTGTTTTTACTGGATGCTGGGGGCGATCAGGTATCCATTAAAGGTGATGTAAACGTCCACGTCGTCGCTGTAAATAGCGTTTTCTCTCTCCCTCTTGTACAGTCGCACCCAGACCTCGTCGTTGAGCGCCAGACTCAGCATGACGCTCTGGCTCTGCATGATGGAGCNCACCCAGACCTCGTCGTTGAGCGCCAGACTCAGCATGACGCTCTGGCTCTGCATGATGGAGCGCTCGCTGGGCTGAGCGTACAGGATCACCTGCTCCTTGTCGTTGTGCATCAGGTGCAGGTACGTCTCCTTGAAGTTCCAGGTGTGGATGTTGACGTTGAAGAAGTAGATCCCCGGAACGTAGCAGTAGAACTTGCCTTTGAACATGTTGAAGTGCTCATGGACGTTGACGAACACCGTGTCGAACACCAGCGCCTGGTAGTAATCCACGCTGTGCAGGGACTTGCGGCGCCCCACTGAGAAGGACGAGTGCGGGATCTTGCAGGAGTCTCCTGGAGACCCCGCTTGGCCTTTGCTACCTTTAGGGCCCACGGGTCCTCGGAATCCATGAGGTCCCTCCATACCCGACTTGCCAGGTATACCTTTATCTCCTCTGTCTCCTTTATCACCTGGAGAAAGAGAAGAGACACTGAGCGCTACAAACACGTTTGAATGAATTAAATTTACAAACTACAACATCAAATAATGTGTAGTTGTCGTGTTTTCAGTCCAGGACGAATCAAATCACTCCTTTTTGTTTTATTAATATTTTCCATTCTGTCCCAACTTTTTTGGAAAAGGGGTTGTAGTTAAATGTGTTGAAACATGTAAATTTGTGGCATGGTTGGCTGTGATTGGTGGGTGGAGAGGCATGGTTGGCTGTGATTGGTGGGTGGAAAGGTGTGGTTTGCTGTGATTGGTGGGTGGAGAGACTGCAACACCTGAGCAGAGTTTAAATCAGCCTTTCTGGTAGAAAACAGCAGGAAGTTTCACGTTTTCTAAACTGAGGCAGCAGCTGAGAGCAAATTCAGTCATATACACTAATGCACACACACACACAGATATTTATCATTTTCCAGTAGTGAGTGAGCCATTGCAACAGTTACACACACACACTCAGCCACAGGCAGTCCTAAAATACACACAAACAATGACACACTCGTGTGTGTGTGTGTGTGTGTGTGTGTGTGTGTGTTTTCTGCCACATAAGCAGGTTTGGTGCCAGGTGAGAGCGAGCATGTTGACGCCTCCCTCAGAACACGGCTACAACTCAACAACTCACGTATGCAGAAAAGCCACAGTTCAAGACAAAGCTCAGCTCCTCAGGCTGAGGCGTCGACGCGTCATAACACCGATCTGTTATTCCAGCAAAGCTTCCAGAAACTTCAGCAGCACAAAAACTCAAGAAGTTTGTGTTTCTTTTCTCACCACAACTAAACAACCATGAGGGTCTGAAAAATGCCAAAGAAGCAAATGAAACGGTGCAGTTATCGTTGAATTTAATAATTTGATAAGTTTTACCAAACACTGCTTGCTAAATGCATTTAGATTTTAGAAATCTTGGAAATCTCTGTTGCTCTGAGATTGCCCGATCAGACAACTTCCTGCATGAATCTCTTTGCTAAATGTATTGAACCTGACAAAACAAATCAAACCATGTGACATCCTGCACAGATCTGATGAAAAATAGAATTGTTAATTGATGAAATAATTATATTATTAAAATAAAATGCTGGTTGAAGTTGCTCAGCTGATCAGGGTTCCAGTACCTTTAAGGATGGTCATGTTAATGACGGTGCGGACCTCCGGCATTTGGTACTGGGTGGAGGCAGCCGGCGGCTCCAGGATGTCGCAGCACCGCCTGCAGAATCTGGACGGAGGTTTGGAGGGGGGGGGGACGCAGCACACCAGGGGGAGGAACACAAAAAGCTTCAGACACGCCCCCAACATGATGATCAATATCTAGGATGCTGTAATGGTGGAGGGGTGAAAGAGGGAGAATAAGATGACGGGTGGAGGACAGATATGAAAGCAATGAGAACAAGTATTTCTAAAACCAACTTCTTCTCATGATGAGCAGAAGTCAATCAAGCTAATCAAAAGCTAAGATCAGAAGCTAATCAATCAATACATCAATACTGATTGATTAGCAGCAGAAACTCCACCTTTGATGATCAATTCAAACGGATGCTGTTAAAGGTGGTAACATCAATCTTAGCTAACACGTGTTCAGATGAACACAGCGTGTGCTTGTATGTTCTTAGTATGTTGCTCCCTTCTGTTCAGCATCTGAAGGCAGCACGTCTTCTTCACATCATGTGAAGAAACATGGTTTTCCACATGTTGTCTTGAAATCAGATTCAGTTTTTGCGGTCATCGTTTTCTTGCTTAATGGATCAACTAGGAAAGGATCCACATTCATCTTTGTTCCATGTTATTTAGTTTTAGCATCACAGGAAACTACTGTAGATACTCGACTAAAAGCCGACTCCCTGATGTTGTTCCATCAATTTATCTGTTTAGCAAATTACCTGTTTTTCATAGTATTCCTCTGATTTTCTGAAAATAATCCACATACCGGTAAACATATTAATATGATTAATATGATCCTTTCTGCATGAACTCAGAGTAAGAAAAATTTTCATACATTTACATAAACAATATTTATTTCAGCAGCTGATTACCGTAACTGATGGATCACGGCTTACTGGCCGCTGCAAAATGTGCTGNTTTATTTCAGCAGCTGATTACCGTAACTGATGGATCACGGCTTACTGGCCGCTGCAAAATGTGCTGCATAAGATGTTTAGTCAGGAAATACATCATTCTAAGGTATGATTTAAACTAGTTTCCATGGGTAATGGTAATGGTAGTATTCCTACCCCTGGAAATTTCCTTCTCTGGGATCTGATTTGAATTTCTCGTGTATAAGCCGACCCCCAATTNGAAATTTCCTTCTCTGGGATCTGATTTGAATTTCTCGTGTATAAGCTGACCCCCAATTTGCTTTGTTAAATTTGGTTAAAAAAAAACTGGGCTTATACTCGAGTGTATACAGTACTTCCTGTTTTGACATTTCTGACCAATGAGTAGAGAGAGTGTTGTCACATGACTTTTTCTGATATGTGTTTTCCTGTCTGAAACTGAACTGAACTAAGCAGTAAATGCAGCAATGAAACAATTTAGTCTCTGATTCAGACCAGAGCAAACGATCTACTGGTTTCTAAAACATCATGAGATGATGCTGGTTATGAATGTATCTGAGGGTAGCTTTTTCTCTTACAAATACAATTATCAGTCAGTTTGAACGTCAAAGCCACAAAAGTCTGCCAACAGATCTCACGACCCCTAAATTACCCTGTAGGATTCAGCTTCAGTCCTGTATTAAGAAATCTGACCCCAGGAGGAAAGCTATAGACTGAAAAAACACACATACACACACACACACACACACACACACACACACACACACACACGCCTGGGCTCCACTGGTTGTGACATCAACTGCTATATGATCCTTTCTGCGTGAACTTAGAGTAAGAAATATTTTCATACATTTTTCAAGGATGATATATCCTCAGGCCAGACATTCTCTCTCTCTCTCTCTCTCTCTCTCTCTCTAATCCACGCAGACACACAGATGGAGGTGAAATGAGACGCAAAGCCCACGAGCAATGAACTGAACCCTGCTCCTCCTGACAGAACTCCTCTCAACAAAATCCTGAACAAACCAAACAAACAGATGCCACAAGATTTATTTATTTGAATTAAATAAAATGTGTATATATGTATGTATGTATGTATGAGACTTGAGCGAGTGGAATCTGTGGTTACACACAAAGTTTACAGTTCATGTGTTTAACATGTTCAGATATGCAACATGTCAAAAACTAGAAAAAATTAAACATTATAATAAAAGGGTTTGACAGGATTTAAAGGAATTTACCAATGATTTTGCATGCTTGAACCAATAAAAACCTAGATGTTACAATGCTGTCATCCATATTCCAAAACATAAAACCTTGTTGTAATTTTCATTTTGTTTTGCCAAAATTCTCTAATCTTTCAAAATCAAATGTCCAAGTGATAAAAATAAAACAACTTAAATTTCAATGTTTCACACTTACACAGTACGTTTTAAATTCTTTGTAAAAGCTGCTCATGTTGGATCGGTTCGATTAAGTACTTCAACAAAAAATAAAAAGATGTTTTATTCTTTATGACAGATTATTTATCTCAAACTCATTTAAAGTCTACAAATTAATTTTTATGTCATACTGGAATGAACTGAAAACAATGACAGTCTGGAAGGTAGGAAAAACAATTCTGTTTACCACTCCAGTAGCACGTTTATAGGAAAATGGTTGTCAATAATGTAACGTGTATGTGGGTTGCATTCGATAGGCTCAAACATCATGCAAAATCACTTGGATGCTCCTTTAATGCAGAGCTGATGTTATGTGTTGCAGTAGAGTATCTAATAGACACCCCTCCCCCATTTCCGTTACATTGAAGGATAGCCCCCCTACACACACACACACACACACACACACACACACACAGCGCTACAAACTAACCACAACACTCATGCAGTCATAATGAACTCATTTAGAAGCCACGTCTGCAAAGATCTGAGCATCAGTTTGGCATGCAGCTGTATTCTGGATAAACCACACGCACGGACACACACACACACGCACGCACGCACGCACGCACTCAGTAGCGCGTCAGTGAGCCGGCGTGTGTGGACGTGCACAGCGATGTTTGGGGAACTTTCTGCTGCTGAGTTGACGACTTCTGGAATCCCGCACGTCTCACGCACGTCTCCCGCACGCACGCGAACGCGCCGCCGGGTTTTCCTATCTATCTTCTACTCCCGTCTTTATTATTTTGAATGTGCAGATAAACTCATAAAGTCATAAAGTCATAAAGTGTCTGAGTGTTTTCTTACCTGCTGGAGTTTCACGCAGCGGCGAAGGAAAAGAGACTTCTGCTGTCAGAGAGAGAGAGAGAGAGAGAGAGTTTCTCCTCAGTAGTTCCTCCTCTCTCTCTCTCTCTCCCTCCCCCATTGCTAATTATATTTTATATAACATATTATATAAAATATAATAATAATAATAATAATAATAATAATAATAATAATAATAATATATACCGTAAGGGTTTCATGATGGTTTTTCCTCATATAGATAGATAGATAGATAGATAGATAGATAGATAGATAGATAGATAGATAGATAGAGGTCTACAAGTAGCATATTGATGATGATTATAAATACAATGAATGATTATAAATACAATGTTTCTTAAGATATATCTAGGTTTTATAATCCAAGTTAAAGAAGGCAAGTGTAGAATCTTTTGCTTCGTTTTGCTTCTGCGATTACTTCTAATCAGTTGCACCTGTAAAAAAAGAAAGTTTGAGTGAGTTACAATCATTCAAAGTGGGTATACATTTTTTTGGGACATCCTATACATATATATATATATATATGCTAATTATAGACCTGTAAGCATTCTTCCTAATATCTAAGGTAGCTGAAAGGTGGGTGGCCAATTAACCAAGCTGAGCATCTAAATAAGATTAATTTTTTCCACTTGCTTAGGAATAAAGGAACAGCTTGGAGTTTACTTAAATTACACTAATAGTCATATCAACAACAATAACAATAACCACCTCATTCCTATTCATTTTCATGCTGAAATACTCACAGTGTAACAGATTATTGTAATTATAANAACCACCTCATTCCTATTCATTTTCATGCTGAAATACTCACAGTGTAACAGATTATTGTAATTATAAAGACAGTTGCATTTATTTGGATTCTGTGTGAAAGTGATGAGAAATGCATTCAGTTTCATGAGAATTTTTTAAAAATTATTTAGATTTAGATTAACAAGATTATGAATATATATGTATATAATATATATATATTAGAAAATAATAATTATAAAAGAATAGTTAACAGTTGTGTCTTGTTGCTGCTGGATGAGGAAAAGCATCAAGTTTGCCCTATATATATTTCATAATCTTATTAATCTAAATCTAATTGATCTAAAAAAAAAAAAAATAAAACAATAAAAAAATTCACAAAACTGAATGCATTTCTCATCACTTTCACACAGAATCCAAATAAATGCAACTGTCTTTATAATTACAATAATCTGTTACACTGTGAGTATTTCAGCATGAAAATGAATAGGAATGAGGTGGTTGTTGTTATTGTTGTTGGTATGACTATTAGTGTAATTTAAGTAAACTCCAAGCTGTTCCTTTATTCTGAAGCACCTCTTTTTCATGATCATAAACACTTTTTCATAAGTGAAAAATGGGGTTTTGCTCCAAAAAATAGAGCAGGAGGTGACACAAGCCTGCAAAAATCCTTCAGTACTCTTTCATCACATTGAAAGAGTAAAAAAAGGAAAAAAAAAAGGAAAAAAAAAGGAAAGGAAAAAAAGGAAAATCCACTGCTGAACCTCGTCATGTCCAGTAAAATGTCACAAGGATTACGACCTGTTATGGTAAATGGACATCAAAAAACAAAAAGCACCAGTTAGCGATTACTTCATTCTGCTCTTATCTGTTTACTTTGAAACACAAACAGCAGTGAGAGGGAGGACAAGGTTTCAGTATTTTAACCAGAGAACACAGCAGAGAAGTGAAGAACGTCTGTATGAACCTAAAGGATGGCAAGCCAGCTGACTTTGCTGCTCATATGTCCAGCTTTACTTTTTACCACATCTCTGCAAGACCATGGTATTTATATTTATTTGACATATCTGAAAAATGTTTCTTTACGTTATCCCAACTTTATAAATTTCTGCATTGCCAAAACTTTCATGTACAGTATTTCCAGTTGTCATTTACTCCTCTCCCTGACAAAATTGGATTTTGTGGGGAACTTACTGTTTCGTGAAGAGTTGATGTATTTTGCAAACTGTCTTTTCAGATGAAATGGTCATATTTTAATGTTTAATCACAGAATGTGACAGGTGAAAACAAGGTTTCTCAAAAGAGGGGGCACAGCAACATTTCTTCTTAAATGATGTGTGGCTTTAGAACTGAGCTTCCAGTTTATATAGCTGATTTGTTGCAAATAAAATAGCACTGAGCTAATTGAGTTTTTCTTTTTTTCTTTTTTTTTTTTTTTTTTNTTTTTTTTTTTTTTTTTGGTAAACATTCAATTTTTATCAGAAGTTTTCTCCAGGTGGGGTGTAAGCAAAATTTATAGCAGATTGTGTAATAAGTGAAGAAAGCTAAAATGCTCAGATGCTAGTTAGCTTGTAATTTTATGAGATTTTGCAAGTAGGGGTCTGAGGACTACTGATTTTTACTAGCCAAAGACTAGTTGACTAGTCAACTTTGAGCTATTTGTGAGAAAAAAGAAAAAAAAAACGCCATTCCAGCACTTTAGCAAAGTGGCACTTTGAAATGTGAAATAAGATACTGTAATAATACAGATCTGAAGAACAATACATGTGCAAATATACTGAAATTTTACCAATTAATTGCTATAAATCTGGTAATGCTGGAAAAAAAAATATCACATTGTGACTAGCTGACTACTGTCAGTACGATTAGAGCACGCTATCCTCTGATTTTTGACCATATTGCAGCTAAGGAAAAAATGCGAGTAAGATATATTCATGAAATGTATATGAATGTAAATATATGGAACTGAAAGGTTTCAGTTGATTGCCTAATAGACATGATATATTTGCTTAATCAGAGTGTAAGAAGAGTCCACCAGGTGAGGAAATGCATGCAGAGGTGTCTTACTCCAATTATAGCATTTACATGTCTGAATAAATGTCATTTTTATGGTGTTTACGTTTGAAATCAATTTATTATGTTAGCCAAACTTTTGACATGCATGTAATCTAAAGAAGAAAAAAAAAAAAACAAATGTGCATGTTTTAACTTTAGCTGACAATGTAAATGCATTATTTTTTTTTCAAGCACTTTGTATTTTCGCTTTAGAAACATCTGTTCTCATCATATGTATTTGTCCTTGCAGTTTGTTTCAGGCCTGTGCTGCCTGCTAACGTTGAGGTGGACGGGCTCCAGGGGTTCTTCAGTCCCGGTGCTGAGGTAGCACTGTCCTGCACAGAGGGACACACACCCCAGTTTGGCCCTCGCAAGATTGTTTGCACTACCAGCGGAAAATGGACAACAACCCGATTCATGTGCATACGTGGGTTTCCATTATTCTCATGAGAACTTTATGCTGCATTCCAGTTAATTTTCCAACCTCCTACTTGAAAAATGCGTTGGAACAGCAGTTGAAGTCGGAGCTCCCACTTGGAAACTCAGACCAAATTTATGTACCATGATTTCGCAAGGATGATACAGAAGTGTGAATAACTTCCGAAAATAAGCTTCTCTGCACAATTGTTTAATACCCACTGTGATTAATATCATTCTAACACAATCCAACCAAACGCTCCTGTAATGTACAGTATATACTCGACTATAAGCCGACCCCCGATTTTGACCTACAAATTTAGATTTTTAAAGAAACCCACATAAGCCGACCCCCTGATGTTGTTTCCATTTGTTCAGCAAATTACCAGTTTGTTTTTTTTTTTTTTTTGTTTTCTCAGAATTGTCATAGTATTCCTGTGATTTTCTGAAAATAATCCATGTACCGGTACCGGTAAACAGCTGATTACTGTAATGACATTAGCTAACATTAAGTTTTCGGGACTCCTCTTCCTTGTCTGAATCGCATTGATGAAGGTAAGGAAAGCTTTTTAAATGAGATATAATTATCACAGCGCTTATTTAGCCGTGTAATTATGTTTTTTTTCTTTTTCTTTCTTTTTTTTGTTAAGAATCTCACCCATTACATGTTTTCAGTAATTATCCTGTACCTGAGTCGATGTGGGTCTGTCTATGTGCTGGACATTCCTCCATACGGAGTTTTGGAATTCCCTCAGCCGACCTCCTGATGTTGTTCTATCAATTTATTTGTTTAGCAAATTACCTGTTTTTCTGGGTATTGTCATAGTATTCCTGTGATTTTCTGAAAATAATCCACGTACCGGTAAACATCATATTTATTTCAGCAGCTGATTACCGTAACTGACGGATTATGGCTTACTGGCTGCCACAAAATGTGCTGGATAAGATGTTTAGTCAAGAAATACATCATTCTAAGGTATGATTTAAACTAGTTTCCATGGGTAGTGGTAATGGGTAGTATTTCCNTACATCATTCTAAGGTATGATTTAAACTAGTTTCCATGGGTAGTGGTAATGGGTAGTATTTCCACCTCTGGAAATTTCAATCTCTGGGATCTGATTTGAATTACTCGTGTAGAAGCCGACCCCCCGATTTGCTTGTGAAATTTAGTTAAAAAAAAAAAAAAACTCAGTTTATACTCGAGTATATACGGTAACTTTAGTTAGTACTACTGCAGTGCTGTACTACTGAACTAGGGCACACTGAAGGAAATTCATGCGGAGGTGTTTTACTCCAATTATTAGGGCCAATTATTATTACTGTAATTACTAAGTCACACAGAACGGACCAGAAAGTCCAGGCCGGACATTGTGGTTTGTACCGCAGCCTTCCATTAGTGCCATTGGAGCACAGCATATGCCGCCGTGTCTGGAGCGTATCCTGCCATGCATGGATTACTTTTTACCGGCACAGCTCAATTTGAGAACCGCTCATCCAAACAACTTCACACGTAACGCTGCATGTCNTTTTACCGGCACAGCTCAATTTGAGAACCGCTCATCCAAACAACTTCACACGTAACGCTGCATGTCCTTTTGATCCTGAGCAATAAATCTGCCAAATATCAACTTTATACAGTGCCGGGTTCTAGAGATATTGGTGCCACAGACAGAGAAACTGTCTTTATAGATAGATTTATTCCTAAGTTTATTTATCTTATTGTGTTTATTGGTGTTCAGCCATGCTTTTTTGTTTTACATTTGGCTATAAATGCTTGGAGGTCGGAAAACGGCATTTTCAACTGGTAAATTCCAACATCCCACCGTAACTGGAATGCAGCATTAGGCCTTATGACATCTTATGTTACATGCTGAGCTGTATGTGCCTAACCACACGTCTTATTCTGGAAAATGGCAACATTTTATTAAGACATTTGGTTTTTAATGATTTTTAAAATGAATCTTTACTGATATGAGATATGGTTGCAACTGTTACCTGTGACCTAAATTAGTTAATGTAGTCATTTTATTTCATCTTAAATATCCTATGGGAAATATTCAGTTCTTCAGTAGATTATTGGAAGAGCATTTATTTATCATGTGACGCAACATGAAGCATGCCCACCAGATGCTTCACTTGTCATTACTACACTCTAGATCTTTGGATTATGTGGATAGACACAATTTTTAAAGTGGAAAGGTTGCAAAAATACAGCATCAGCAGATGATCAGTATAAACTTACAGGTGATAGGAAAGCAGGAACAACTGGCAAACAAACCAATAAGCAAAGAGGAGGTAATCAAAATCAGACCAGACCAAGGTCAAAATACAAAAACAAACAGGATCAAACTAACACCTTCAGGAAACAGGTAACAGGAACACAGGGAGACATTTGCACAAACTAACAAGGTAATCTGGCGTAGAACAAAGGGAAATGGTCAGTATATGTAGTTAATGGCTGATGAGGGAATTGGGAGCAGGTGTGGAAGTCAGGTGGAAGTCAGGTGCTGCGTTGACAGACCTCATTTTTCCGACTTCTTAATTGGAAAAATGTGTTGGAATGGCACTTGAAGTCGGAGCTCTGGCTGGGAAATTAGGACCAAAATGATCTACCCCGACTTACCGAGTATGACGTCACTCAACATGGCGGCGCCGTGGAAGCGAGCTNAATGATCTACCCCGACTTACCGAGTATGACGTCACTCAACATGGCGGCGCCGTGGAAGCGAGCTTTATAAATAGAAATGATCAGCTAAAAGGCGAATAAAGTATTTTTCTTTTGTGAAATTGAAAAAGGTCAGAATATAACTGTTTGCCATTGATATGTAAATGTAAATAATTTCATAATATTACTTCTCTGCACAAAGTTTAATACCCACTGTGATTAATATCATTATAAAACAACACAACCAGACAGTCCTGTAATCTAACTTTACTTTAGTTAGCATTTATTAGCAAGTTAAATTAATTTTACAGTATTTATTGGTGGTCAGCCATGCTTGTTTGATTACATTTGGCTGGAACGGTTTGAGGTTGGAAGTTGGAGCTTCCATCTGGGAAAAATTTGACTTCTGAGGTCTGTGAAGGCAGCATAAGGAGTGGAGGGAAAATCAGGGGATTGGCAACAGGTGAGGAGATTAGATGACTGACAGCATGAGAAGCTCGATGGTGACGGCTGGTGGACAGAGGGTGAACTGCAGATTCATGACACCTGTACTGCAGTTATGAAAATATTCTGTAGATTTTTTTTTTTTATACANTGTAGATTTTTTTTTTTTTATACAGCAACCCAAATAAATGTTCCATTTATATATGTGACCTCTGTTCTCTCCTGCAGCAAAAAACTGTCCTTATCCTGAACCAGTGCAGAATGGAGAATTGTACTACGAGGATACAATATACCGGAGTACAGTCAACTACACCTGTAATGAGGGGTAACAGAAACATTTACTGGATTTTATTGTCATGTCATACTGAAGGTTTAACACTGATGCTGATACATAAGAATGTTGTGTGTAAAGTTCAGTTTGAAGCCAAATTTTACCAAAACTTTTGTTTCTTCGGTGTCTTCGGTTGTCTCCATGATGCCTTTGTTTTTGCAAAGATGTTAGGCTGCTTCGACATCAGCAGCAGTAAATTTGCGTTGATGTGCGTAATGTGCTGGACAGCCTGTTCTTTTCCATGGAATCGAGCAGTGCCTGTAAACTTTGCTGCTCAACCAAACTAAACTTTGACCCTGGTCGGATTTTATGATTTTTTGGGATCCTAATTTTTACCAGGACTTTAAGGTGTCTCGCGGGGGGGGGCATTAAGGCTGTAATTGTCTGCTGTTTCTCAGCACCGAGAAAATTATGAAGGAAAAAAATTCTATTTTCTTAGTTTAAGTTAAATTTAATTAATATCATATTGTGTAGTGCATAATATAAGCCACCGGCCGGCCCACCGATGGCTGTGGCCCCGCCTCTCCCGATGGCCAAGCCGACCCTGACTTTGACCCATATGCCCAGGACTTTGAAACGTGCAACCATCGAGAAAAAAGCTGTATGCAACATACAGAATATCTGTGATGTTTTCCATGTAAATGTGGAAATAAAGTCTGACATCATAGAAGCTCTTTGAAACATTGTCAGATCATGCTGGGATAACTTGGCTCATCAGGTTTTGCAAAACTTGCAGAGTCCATGCCAGCTCAAGTGCATGCTGTGATTAAAGCAAAAGAGGGGCGTATACCAAATACTCTGAAATTCATGTAGATTTTCCAAAGATTCAACTTTTCACTCAAATTGTTAAGCTGATAATATCATTTGTAATGAAAAATCTTGTATTAAATTCAAAAAGAATGCAAAGTAGAAGCATTTTCTCAGACTTTTGGACCCCACTGTAAGCAGAAGTAAAAAACAATGGAGTAGAAGCTTATAAGCAATGTAGAGCAGCAACATAACACAGATTGTACCATGATGTGTGCCAAAAGGCGACTGTATGGTAAAATATGAGCTGGTATACAATCTATGTTCAAAATTGAAAGTTATGTTAGCTAAAGCGAAAGCTAACAGCACTTCTTGGAGATGTGCTTGAGTCTTGCTTTTAGCTTACTGGTTACATCTTTAATATGCACATTAACAAAGCTATGTACTAAAATACATTGCTAAATGCAGTGCTAATCCTCTCATAAGATAAATTATCAGGCCACTACACTCATAATTCTCTGCTCCATCAAGATTTGGCTTCAGATACAGTACATTGCTTCACTAGATTTGTAAAGATCATCATTTGTTTTATGTCTTTCTTGCAATGTGAGCAACATAAAGATAAAGTCGACAAATGATATTGCTGTTCTGTGCAGGTACACCATGACTGGAGCCAACTCCACTGTGTGCCTGGCCAGTGGAACATGGAGCTCACCTGCCCCAGAGTGCAAACGTATGTAGTCCACTGCATTACAACTAAAGTTCCCCCTTTTTTTTTGCATTTTTGTTGCATAATAAATGAGCCATCAAGAATTTAAAGAAGCTACAAGTGATAAATTCTGTGTTGTTGGAAGGTAGGCAGAAAATAATTAAACAGTCTAACCTGAGACCAGGGAGATCAGTACACTTATCGATAAATAAACTAAATATCAATTGGTTTATCCTAATGCAAAGCTGAAAGAGCCATGTAAAGTAATATCTGAATATCCATATAAGTAATAAATACATATTGTCACGATACTGTTATCAATGAAAGGATGATTCCCCTTTAATTTCCATCGGGAGCTTATTAATTGTCCTTTGGTATTACTGACCACAACTCATGCTGAATGCATCCAGCTGTAAATGCTGATGAGAGAAGGTGGGTCTTACCTGAGCCCCAGGAAACCCATCTCATTTCTCCTAGCACCACCTCTCCCAGCTAAATTTTGAAGATAGACCCGGCGCCCTCTGTTGCATCGTCAACCATGCACTGTTTCACGGCTTTTGTTTCTCTCAGTTCCTTCAGTTTACATATACACACAGACAGAAATTTAATGCAACTGGAGAGGTGAAGAACTCCTTCATGATCCGTAACAACATTAGCATAACTCAGGTAACACCAGTCTCTAATATAGGCCTCGTCCTCTCAAACCTGCCTCTACCTGGCTCACGTGAGGACCTGCCTCTTCTGCATTTTGGCAGCTAATCATTAGGAACCAAGAAGTGAAGTGACTCTGACAACATAAAACTAGAAATGTATAAACTGGTGTATTTTGTCTCTTCTGTCGTAGCTGTGACCTGTGGACTTGCTCCAATCCCTCAGTATGGAATGATCGTCTACAACAAGCGGGTCAGAGGGAACACCACTGACTACGGCACCACAGGGACGTACACTTGCCTGCCTCCACACGTAGCCATTGGCAATATAAAAGCAGAGTGCACTGCCAGCGGCAAATGGACCGAGCTGCCTGAATGTCGAAGTACGTTGGAGAAGCAGGAGTAGTAATCCCAAGAGTAGTAACAGTAACATACGTAAAAACCTTAATTATAGCAGACTTCAAAAAAGAACCATAACAAAAATACTGGTATTCAAAAGATCAACACAGCTTCAAATATACCATAAACGGTTTCCAAACCTTATTGAAGTAATCTAATCTATCATTTTCTAAATATCTTATTCTTTCCAGGTGATAAATATTAGTTAGTTCATCAGTCCGTTGTTTAGATGTGAGGTCATCCTTCTTTTATCTGAGAATGAGTTTTTTTTTGCAGCAGTTAGACTCTGGGAAAGGACTTGTTGATGTACTTTCTTCCACTGAAGAGCCCGTTCAGAAATACCCACAATTATTAGAATTGGATCTGGTTCAATATGTGTTCCAAACATTTCAGAAAAAATTCCAAAGATGTCGGACCAATATTTTACCATTTTGGAACAAAGAGCAAAACTATGAAGTAAATTTGCTTCTTCCACACTGCATTTTTCACAAAATGAAGATATGGCTGAAAATATCTCATTTAGTTTAGTTTTAGAATAGTGCAGCCTGTGAATGACTTTAAACTGAATAAGACAGAGCAGAGTTAATACAACAAAGATAATTCAGTTTTTTGTTATTGAATTTCTACTTCAGTTGAGCTGCTGCCCTGTCTTATTTATTTACTTATTTATTATTATTTACTTAGTTATTTAATTATTTTTCCTTTCTTAATCACAGGTTGTATATTGTTTGTAAATATTTGCCTTATGTTATTATTGTTTGTTGTTAAGTTTAGAAATTTACAAAATAAAAGGGATAAAAAAAAGAGTAGTAATAGTAGAACTAATCACAGCCTTTACCTTTTTACTGTACACCAAAAGTATGAAACTTGATATGCAAACACTCCTCAATTACAAAACATACTGCAATACAGTTACAATCTCCTGAAAGTCTCTAATGAACCAAATTGCATCTTTACAGTTGTGACCTGCGCTCCACCTAAGCTCATTGAGAACGGCTACTTATCAAACACAGAAGAGAGAGACTTCGACTACATGGAAACAGTCAGATATGGCTGCAATGGAGATTACGTACTTGATGGAAGCCTGCAGAGTGTTTGTCAGGAGAACGGAGAGTGGTCTGAAAGGCCAGACTGCAAGGGTACGTTCTGGACATTTCTCATTCATTTTACGTCAGTTTATGGTAATGTTATGTTTTAATAATTGCTGCATTTCTTGGGTGGATTGGGAGTTGAAGGGTTTAGAGAATTTGACTTTAGCAGAGTTTGTTCGTAGAACTGAAATTTCTTTCCTGTCTTGCCTGATTTTATATACTTCCAACTTTCCCACTCAGGGCTCTGAATTTTGTTGTTACTAATCCTGCCTCAACCCATTTACATATATTTTAATTTCAAAATCACTTCAATTTTCAAAAAATGCTTTTATTGCATTGACTATAAGAACCTGAGTAAGTCTCAATGTGATCGGCAATGCTTTGATGATATGTTGATCATGCTGAGGGTTTGAAGTTTGACCTCACACACCTGCGCTGATCTGAATCCATTTATGAACACGCCAATTTCAAGTGACATGCTATACAGATTTACATTTTCTTATTTGCATTTATGGATCTATTGTGAAACCACTGCAATATTTTAATCTGAAAAAACACACTGATCCACTTCTACTCGTCCTTGCTGCAGCACCACTGTGCACCCTGAGTGAAAACAAGACTTTTAGACACTGTCTCGTAAGGCCCACCTTTCCTGTAAAGCGCTCTGTTCTGATTGGCCAGCTGCTTCAGGCCTCAGGTGGCAACACTCACAGAATGAAACGTGGATTCTAGCCAAATACTCGTTCACTAGCCTTGTTTTTTGTGGTGTGTATAACCACATATGTTACATGTTGACATCAACATGTCACAGAGGTAAATGTCTTATTAAAAGCAAAGTTCAGGTCCTATGAATTTGTCTTGCTGTATGTTTTTCTTTTGGTCTCAACCTCAAATTTCACAACAGATAATGTCCAACATATACTGTACGCCAATCTTTTTTTTTTTTTACACAATTAAACTTAGAAAACATAACAAAATCATATCCTGGATTCATTCAGCATACATAGCTGCATCATTAAAATACATGATTTTCAGAATATAACAGATACAAACTGATATTCCAAAGATCCAAACTCATCTTCATATATAAATGACACACGATGGTCAGCTAAGAAGACTGTTTTTATAATATTTTCCTCCTCTTGTGGCCTACAGCACCCTGCAGTGTTGGCATTCAAAGAGGAAGGATATTATACAAAGGACAAAGACTGTGGATTAAAGAACTGCAGCCTAACAGAATTTTGCACGGGGACGTCGTCTCAGTCTACTGCATGAACCTGGCCAGGAAATGCGGTTATGCAGTGTCAGCCCAGTGCATCGATGGAAAACTCAAAATTCCAGAATGCTTTGAAGGTGAGGCACATTTTTTTGAAATACAGTATATGAAAATGTAGAACGTATAACACAAAAGGCAGTCCAACAGACAGGGTAGAAAGAACAAGCAATTTTTTTTTATTTTATTTTTTTATTTCATTGTAACTTCACTGCTCATTCTGAAATCATGTCAAAAATTCCACTGAAGCTCATTTCATGTCACCAAACAATGAGGAAAACCATAAACTGAACTAACATGTAAACTCACTTTTACACCTTTTTCACCTTTAAAAGAGCATAATACTTTGCCAAACTTACACATACCTCTGTAATCACTGTAGCTGACATGGAAGTGGGAATACCTCAGGCATTTAAGAAAATCGATTATGATAAACATCAAGTGATGAGAGCAGAGAACAAAAACTTCCCTGTTTCCTTGGAAACTCACAGGCTCTGCTTCTACTATAACCAACATAGATAACTTTCAGTCACTGCTGTTTTTGTATAGCAATAACAAATGTCTATTGATAGGTCATCTGGTGATTTCAAAGATGAAATATCACTAGCTTTATGTAGTTCAGACTGGCCAATTAAATTACTTTCTTTCATAACTATTACTTTCTGTTCTTATGACACATTTCATGGAAATTTCATCCTTGTGCCATTTAATGTTTATCACCATTTAGCTTTAGATTATTATAAGAACTTTTTCCTCACTTCTGAGATAATACTAGTGAGTTATCGCTACTCAGTACAGCGTGAAAACATTAGCATAAAGCACCAGATGAGAACATGTGTAGGTTTTGGGTTTTTGTATTCTCATCCAAATGAGCCAAAAGTACATCCTTGTATTATTAAAGAAACTTTTCTTGGCTTCATGCCTGATTAAAACCAGAGTTCTTTCTTTGTAAAAATACTTATTTAAATGCAATAATGGTTAACATTCTAATGTTTGTGTGTGTGCGTGCATGTGTATGTGTCTTTTCTAGAGCCCAGCGGTATTGATTATACCTTCCATTCGAGTTCTCTTCCATCAGAGATCCAACAGTGCTAAAACGGCTGAAAAGTGCTGAAATACCTGTTAATCCACTGCAGTATCAGGTTTATGCAGTTTGTTCTGATCTCTGAAATTAAAGAACGTGGTCTGATTCAAGTGGTCTTTTTGTTGTATGTAACAACGTTTAGAAAAAATAAAATTATTTTTCACCTTTAGACATGGTATGTGGGCTTCAAATTTTGTTGCTACAGTTTCTGTTGTAATTTTACTGGAGTAAATCAACTATGACAAAATCCAGTGGTCACACTTCTCAAGGATAATAGTTGAGTTTTGTGAATGTTATATTGTGTAACATATTCAATATGTTTAAAGCAACAATTCTCATGGCACAAGAGAAAAGTGTAGAAAGTTGTGTACAAAACACACAGTTATGGTGTTCAAAACTGCTCATTCCAATGCTAAAGGCAAACTGGATTACAATACATTACATTACAATACATTACAATAGGTTTGCAGCTCATTTGCTTTATGTAAATGGTTTTTCTCATAGATATTACCAGATATGTTCACAGATTTATGTACAGGAGAACATCATCTGCATATATATAGAGTGGGGCCCAAAAGTCTGAGACCACTGTCTGAGATCAATGCTTCTATTTTGCATTCTTTTTGAATTTAATACAAGTTTTTTCATTACAAATGATAATATCATCTTAACAATTAGAGTGAAAAGTTGAATCTTTGAAAAATGTACATGAATTCAGAATATCTTAGTATTTGGTACGAATGTCAGAATATCGTAGTATTTGGTTTGAATGTCAGAATATCGTAGTATTTGGTACGAATGTCAGAATATCGTAGTATTTGGTACGAATGTCAGAATATCTTAGTATTTGGTACGCCCTCCTTTAGCTTTAATGACAGCATCACTTCAGCTGGCATGGACTCCACAAGTTTGTGCAAAACCTGATGAGCCAAGTTATCCCAGCATGATGTGACAATGTTCCAAAGAGCTTCTATGATATCAGACTTTCTGATTATTTCCACATTTACATGGAAAACATCACAGATTTTCTATGTGGTCTCAGACATTTAAGATCCCACTGTATATACTGTACATGGTAGGTGTTGGTAATCTAGTGTGAGATCAAAAAGTCTTAAAGATTAAAGATTTTGATCTTTTGAAATTGTTTCACAGTTTGCAGTTAAAAGTTTGGTACAAAAATCTGGCACAAGAAATTCTTGAAAAACAATAATAAACAAAAAATGTAGAAGGATTTTACAAACGCTTGCAAAAAATATACAGATGAAATGATTGATTCTAAAAGGAAAATTTAAAAGCTATTCAAGAAAATTCTTCACGATTCTAAAAATAAAAATCCCTCCACACTTGTCAAGTAAGACATTTTGTTCAAGTTGTTCACATTCAGTGTGTAAACAACGAATGAGCCCTCAAAAAGAAATATCATATACCAAAATTTGTAATCGTATCTAGTAAAGAATTTTTTCCCCAGCGCAGTCTTGTGACAAAAAAAAAAAAAAAANAAAAAAAAAAAAAAAAAGCCAAATTCAAATCATATTTACAAAAAAGATTTTAGACTTCAGAGGATTTAATATGCAGCTTTGTGCTCTTTTCTGAGAAAGTACTGTTCACATTTTGATAAATTGGCTAGGGAATTTATTCTGAAAAGCTGATTCCATTTTGTACATAAAACATAAAACTATAGTATTAGCTCCAACATTCCTAAATTGTCCATTTTGGTAAAATACAGGCTTTTTTGGGAAATGGTTTTTGTTTTTGAAATGATTTTTTCTTTGATGGTTGCTACTGTACATATTGTTGTACTTGTGCTTTGGAATGCATGTCAGAAACAAACAGGTTGAACTCAGAAAGTGGGTTCAACGGGGTGAAACGACTCAAAATGAGAGTATGAGCTTCATCTGAACACTTTGGTAAGCGTTTCTGTGGTAGTTTTGAACTATGATTAACTTTAGAACAGGATACTTCAACCTTCAGATGAGAGGTAATCTGGGAACAAAAATATTGAAATTCTGCTCCATAACACAGGCGACAGCATACATGAGGGGTAAGGCTGCTAAAAATGCTGAGATATACAACTTGCTGGGGGGGGGNGGGGGGGGGGGGGGGTTATGACAGGATAAAACTGAATGGGATTAATAACTTTGGCAGCTGTTCAAGAAAATTTCCCTATTCTGTTTTTAAAAAAGGAGGAACTGAGAGATCTTACTCAGTGCTTACAAAGGCATAAAGCTCCACGTATGAGTTACACAACACAATGACTGAAAGAGTTACTACACGTTCAGTCTCTAGTGAGGTCTTATTTCCTCAAATGTTATCACAAATTCATTCCACGTGTATTCTCTGCAGTGTACACACTGTTGTTTGTCTCAGTGGCCGTGCAAAGTGATGGAACAAAACTTTTGATATCATTGTTGATATATTTGCTGTGAAGGTTGTTCAGTACCAATTTAGGTACAAAGATTAAACTGTTCAAAACGTATTTAAGCACTTTGGTAAGCATAGGAATCTATAATAAAATATATAACACAACCAGGAAAGTGTTTGCAACCTCCCTATTTTTAAACTCAAGGGCCCTATTCTTGCCTTGCATTAAACCTCTGGATCCCAAAACCCGCCAGCGGGTTTGAAAGGCATGTTTTCTTTAAAATGTTTTTGCCAAAATTACACCATTTGTCATAGCCAGAAACTTTAAAAATCAACATTATCATCGGGTTTTCAAGTTTCTGACCGTCTTTGAACTAACCATGTGTGTCTAACACTTCTGTAAGGAAACGTAACCACATCTAAGCTTAGAATAGTGATATTTCCTCAAAATCACTTTATTATAAATGTCTCATTTAAAAATATGCTAAAAAATAAACACTTTGTGCAATCCAGATTCTGTAAAAAGCAACAAATTCTGCATTTTTCGCCGCAACTAGCAAGCCTGGAGTGCCTCTGTGTTCTTTAACAGTCATGTGACAATAATTCAGCAAGTCATTGACTGAATGCAGACTGCACAGCAGATTGGGCCTATTGCTTATAGAGATTATAGGTTGTAAAAATGTAAATAGTTCAGTATGTATAGTCCCTTTTTTAATTTTTCTATTTTATTTTTCCAGTATTGTGGGCACTTGGAAAAATGTTGTATATATAGATTACATCTTTTTTTTTTTTTTTAAAAAATTNCAAAAGACATTTTTGAGTTCTTCCTACATATAGCCATGATTGTGCTGCTTCCATAGAGGTGTAGGACTTGCAGGTACAGTGAAAAATGAGCCACAGTGATAAAAATGTGACAGGAGCAAAAACCGCCAAGAAAGTGCTTGGGGTCCAAGCAATCTGTATCCAAATATATGATCCAAATGACAAAAACCATAAGTTAACACAAGGTGTAAATCCTTAATCCAATCCTTAGTAATCTAATTCTCAGTAAATTTGGATCTGCTTTCTGAAGGTTTTGCATGTTTGAGCCCAATACCTGCATACGTTATGTTACTGCTAACCATTTTCCACAACAAATCAAATATTCAGATGATAAATCCACCTTAAAATTCAAATGTTTTGTCTGCTAATATGTATATCTGATTGTAGAAGGCACAGTTGTTCCAATTTCTCGGTAAAAACATTTTGCTGCTGGGTCTATATTCCTTGGCAGAGATATATTTTCTTCAGTATAGCTCCATGTTGGATCGGTTAAACCAAGTAACTCTGAAAAAACATTTATAGATGTCTTGTTCGCTGTGATGATTACTCAACTCAAGCATGCTTCACGTCTCTACAAGTTGATTTTTATAGCGTATTGGAATAAACCAAAACTAATGGCTCGGTAACATGGATGCAGGTTTATATTTATTGGGCTCAAACATGCTAAATCATTAATTGGTCCTTTAAAAGTTATTGATTTTTTTTTTAAATATACTGTACATTTTTGTGTTATTGGCTTCATGTATTTGCATCCAATCACAAAAGTTACATAATCAAAGTTGCCTTTAGTGTCACATGGTCCAAATGCTGTTTCAGGGATTTGTTTTCCTGTTACTGGTTTCATGTATGTAATTGTAGATCAGAGCTATGAAAGCAGAAGTGATTTACCAAGAAAAATGTTTATCATGAAATAGAAAAATGTGCATGTGACTCATGAGCCATGGCTTTTTTGCATCATTATTGTGACACAAATGGCACCTACGTCAGAGAATGTACATAACTCAAGGTATGGAGCTGGTTCATAAGAAAAGTGAGAACTGGTAGCTGCAGTGCATACACAGCTTTTAAACTTTTACTATATTAAACCGTTGCTGGATTCACCATGGCTCTTTGATTTAGGTAAGGGTTTTTTTTTTCTCTATTTCTATACTTTTCTATAATAAAAGGGTTAAAGGACCAACCAGAGATTTTGAGACCAATAAATATTAACATGTTATGTTACTGCTAACTGTTTTCCAACACGCATTACTGCAGCAATACATTATTTTTCATACCTTCTAGACAGCCGTTGGTTTTAGTTCATTCTTAGTATGTTATTAAAAGACTTGCAGAGAGCTTGAGATATGTAATCCATCACAGTGAATCACGTTTCATTTTAATTTTTTTCTCAACATTATTTAATTTAGCCAGTCCAACACAGAGCTACATGCAAGAAAATGTGAGAATATTGTCCCAGGAGCAAACTCCTTTTACCAAGAAATTAAAACCGTGCCTTTTACTTGTAATTGTTAGCAAGTGAAACATTGAATTTTACGGTGGATGTATCACATGAATATTTGATTTTGAAAGATTAGGGTATTTATTGGGCTCAGAGATGCAAAACTACCAGTATAGTTCTTTCAACACTGATCATTTTAAATTACTTTGCTCTGCTTTGTCCTCAAAAATTAAACCATGAAGTTCAGAAATCATAAAGATGTTACAGATATTTTAATTCAGCGCTGGGATTTTAGAATGAAATTTCAGAGAATAAATCTTTTGTGTGCCAAATGTGACACTGAAAAATATGTTTTGCAACTGCAAGTTCCCTTCCTGTTATTAAATCAATCCCATATTTAAGATAAGATAGATCCAACGCTAAATGTTGCATTGTGTGATTTTGTTTTAATATGAACTGAAATGTTGAATAACTAAATTAAAAAATAATTTAATGAATTATGTAATATTTAACAAATATGTAAGCATGTTTGTTAAAACTAGGATTTATAAAAATATGAAAGGAGAATTAGGAAATAATCTTTTATAATATATAAATATATTATAATATAATATATAAATATAATAAATATAAATATAATATAATAAATACAGTATAATATAATATAATATAATATAATATAATATAATATAACATAATATAATATAATAATCTTTCAAAATAACATGTCTCCACCAGGGAATATCGTCCCAGGAGAAGACGGCTTTAACCAGAGATATTAAAACATCCGTGCTTTCTACAGTCATGCTGAAGTTTTGCAGGCAAAACTTTGAATTTTAAAGTGAACATTTGATTTTGAAAGATTAGGGATTTGGCAAAACAACAGGATACAATTGGAAAATCATTGTCAGTAACACAATGTGTATGGGGACAGTATTTATTGGGCTTAATTAGGAGAAATTACCATTAAAGTTGGGTTCATTCCTTTTTCTCTAAGTTTTAAGGTGACCCAACAACAATGGAAACCATGGAATTTGAGGACGACTTTGAAGACCACAGCCCATCGAAAACTCACAAATATTCAGGTATAAATGCATGGCTAATGCAAACATGGATGCACACAGTAGACATGTATCTGCAATAGCTACAGAAGGATGGTTTGGTTTGAAGTCTAACCACAGTGCCTTTGATGGTAGTGTACAGTTTTAGGCCTGTAAGAGCTGTTGCAGTGTGTCTGGGGTTGCTGTGTTTTCTCCTGCTGGCTGGAATCATCGGCCTGATCCTGCACTGTAAGTTGGACTTGCCAGTGATCTGAAATGTCTGAGTTATGGAAGCTGTGAAAGGCAGCTAAGCGCAAATTAGGATTCTCTTCAGGGAGAGAGAATCTCTCTTTGATTTGTCTCTTCAATTGTTTCCTGAAATATTTTTTTAGGGAGTTTTTCCTTGTCTTCTTAGAGAGTTTGGGCTGGGTCTGGAACTGTTCATGTGTGGGCCTTGTAAAGCCCTTTTGAACCATTGATATCGGGCTATAGAAATAAACTTGACTGTTGTGAATTAAAGACCAAAAAAATAAAAGTCATGCAGTAAAATTTCTGTTTGGATTCATTTGTTTTTGGTCCGGACCACAGTCCACTTATTGAGAATGGTGGCTATAGACTTTTCATCTTCCTTCCGTTATCTTTCATGGCTTCTTTTACAGGCTTCCGATGTGTTTAACAAAACATCACACTTTGTATTTTTATTCGTTTGCAGGTTGCCAAAAAGAAGCAAACCAACAAATAAGTTACAGTGCTATGACTTACCAACAAGAAACAAAGAGTCACAACTTGAGCAAAGAGAGAGACGAGTTAGAAACCAGATACAGCAACCTGACCAGGGAGAGAGACCAATTACAGACCAGTTACCACAATCTGACCAGGGAGAGAGACCAATTACAGACCAGTTACCACAATCTGACCAGGGAGAGAGACCAGTTACAGACCAGTAACAACCACCTGACCAAAGAGAGAGACCAGTTACAAACCAGTTACAATAAGATGACCACAGAGAAAGACCAATTACTGACAAGTTACAACAATGTGACCAGAGAAAGAAACCAGTTACAGGCCAGTTACATCAACCTGACTAGAGAGAATGATCAGTTATGGACCAGTTTCAACAACGTAACCACAGAGAAAGACCAGTTACAGAGAAGTTACAACAATGCAATCAGAGAGAGAGAGACCAGTTACAAACCAGTTACCACAATCTGACCAGGGAGAGAGACCAGTCACAGACCAGTAACAACCACCTGACCAAAGAGAGAGACCAGTTACAAACCAGTTACAATAAGATGACCACAGAGAAAGACCAATTACTGACAAGTTACAACAATGTGACCAGAGAGAGAAACCAGTTACAGACCAGCTGTAATAACTTCACTCAAGAGAGAGACAAGCTACAAGAGGAAATCCAAAGCCTGAAGCAGAGGATAACAGGCATGAACAATAGGCAAAACACTGCCAAATCCATTTAACCTGTGCCATTAAATTGCAGTATTTGCTCTTGGAATTTTAAATGTAAATGTAAACGTATCATCAAAATATGATGGCAATACCATTGATCTGAAAGGTAAGCTAAAACTTACCAGCTCTGATTTTCTGATTCCTTTCTTCTTCAGACCTGGATAAATGCTCACAGGGATGGCACAGGTTTCAGAACAGCTGTTACTTCATTTCTCCAAAGCTTAAAACCTGGAATCAGGGCAAGCAGGACTGTGTGCGCCAAGACGCTAACCTGGTGATCATCAATAGCAGAAATGAGCATGTGAGAGACAGTTTACACACTCTGTTTAAGCAGGTTTTTGTTGAGTTTGTACCTTTTGTTGCTGGGTTAGTTCTGTGTTCTCATTCCTGCAATCTCAAATTTGAGGTCAGCCAAGTTCTGAACAGCACCAATCAGTCTCTATCAAAACTGCTGAAATTACTTTCAACCCGAGCGGTCCCAGTACCTGGATCCCAACTCAGGTTTCCAAGAAAAGTTTCCAAAATTTCAAGTTTTGTCACACCGTACAGTATGTCAGAGCTTCAACCCAATTCTGAGACATTTGTTGTTCAATCTAACCACCAAAGATGGTGCTATAGCCCTAGGAATGGATGCATGGACCCTCCAGGACAGTGGGCCCACAAGTTTCAGATTACCCAGAAGTAATTGTGACAGCAGAATCAGCAGGCCGAAGCCCTTACCTTTCCATACATACCAAAATTGTCTCTAGACCAAGTGTAACCCTAATCGAACCCAAACCCTAACCCTAACCCGCACAGCCAAAGCGATGCAGAAGGTGTCACTGTTAGCCCTGGATATCAGGCCCTTCAACAAAGGTTTCCCGCTCGTACTGGAAAATGTCTGGCCATGATGCTGTGCTCTGACTGCTGATTTGACTCCTTTAGCTTTGTTAGCTAGCATCATGAGTGTTAGCATTAGCTTCAGTGCCATGGAACACTACTTGGGACTTCAGTCTTTACATTTGGGGTGTGTCAAAATCTTCCTGCATAAATGCTTTGAGTGTTAGATCTTGAAATGAACTTCAAATTTAAAACCTGAAACTAATGTGGAATGTTCTGAAATTCTAAACTTCACCGCTCCAATAGTGTTTGGAAAGTGAATGTCAAAAACGTAATATATATGTTACCCAAACTGCAAAATTGATGGTATTGTCCTTTAAATTGTTTTTAAAATTCTGTGCATATAATTTGCTGGTATGTATGCTTAACTTAATCTGTTGCTTAAATGTTTTCTTTGTACTATTTTTCATCCTCAGGATTTTTTAAAGGTCTTAACTACTAAAGTCTGGATTGGGCTGTCTGATCAAGACAAAGAGGGCAGGTGGAAGTGGGTGGATGGATCAGGACTCACTATTGAGTAAGAAACTGAACAAGAATGTGGCCATTTTTGTGCAACCCTGTGACATATCTTTGCTTATATGCTGCTGGAGATAAGTACAGTACAATGTGTTTTTGAGTAGCATATTGATGCAAGTCTTGGGCATAATAATTTATATAATGATTAATATATAACAATAATTTACATATTTGAACCCAGTATATACTTGCTGTATAAACGTAAAATTACTGCCAACCATTTTTCAAATCAAGCTACTGGAGCTGCACATTTTCAAATTGTATTTCCTACCTTCCATGCAGCCATTGGTTTTAGTTCATTCCAGTACAAAAATAAATAAAAATCAACTTATAGAGATTTAAAATGTGATTGAGATAGGTAATCAGTTACAGCAAACCTGCTGTATGCTATTTCTATTTTTTGTGTTAAGTTTTTTAATTTAGCTGATAATATACAGAGCTACATGGAGGACAATGTATGTCTTCACCAGGGAATATAGTCCCCTTTTACTGAGAAATTAAAACAACTGCACCTTCTACATTCAGCTTTAGGTGTCAGCAGGTGAAACACTGAATTTTAAGGTGGGTGTGTGTGTATCACCTGAGCTTTTGATTTTGAAAGATGAGGGGATTTGAACATAAAAACTAAAACTAAAAAAAAAAAAAAAAAAAAAAAAAACTGTATTGTGCTTTGCAAAATATCAACAATAACACAACAGGTATGCATGTAGTATTGGGCCCAAATATGCAAAACCACTGGTATGGTCCTTTAAATATTTATAGAGGGGAGGGTGTGAGGATTTAAAGGTGTTGCTGATAAATCATTAGCATCACAAAGGTAATTTTATTTTCAGGGCTGTTGCATTCAGCCATTATTCAGCCACCTAAATATTTGTTGAATAAACACTTATTATCCAGGTGTTTATAATATTATCAACATTATTTTAAAATTCTCTTTGGTTGAGAGATGAATGTTAAATAAAACTTACTTTCATTGAAATCATGCCTCTATATCTGATACAGGCTCTGGGGACCAGGGGAACCTAATGATGCCGGATCAGAAGACTGTGCAGAGTTGAATAGTATAAATGATTCATGGAATGATGTCCCTTGTTTTCAAAATCTGCCATATGTTTGTGAGAAGTTAATCTCCACCTAAGATCCAGAACCAAACCCTTTGCTGCTGTTCCTCAGACAGCATGAACAAGTACTGAAAGTCTAATGAAAGCTACATAAATGATTCTGCCATGACATGTTGTCTTATTTTTGTTCTGATTTGATTTTTTTGTTGTCTGTCTTCAAAGGAAATTTTGACAAATTATAGTTTGCCAAACTTTTTTTTTTAAACAATATTTTTATTGTAATTTTTTGTCATGTTAAGCAGAGTATATATCTATATTTACACACACTAGGTACACATACATGAGTACACATATACCCTCCTAAGATATGAGGATGTATTTTTAGACTGTCATCTAGAGTATGTGCTTGCATTTTTAAGCTGTACAAAAAAAGAAAAAAGAAACAAAAAATAGAAAAACATTGTATAACAAGAACAAATTTGCTTCTCTGACATAAGCACCTTTTAGGAGTTNTTTTTTTTTTTTTTTTTTGTCAAAAGAATACTCTTACATAAATAAATAAATAAATAAATAAATAAAACAGATATTTTTAATGTTAATAACATAAGTGGTGTCTCAAGAGCTCCCATTATTCTGCAGGCCTGGTTTGTCAAACTTGCAATTATTTGGTCTTAGAGATTTCTAGGTTCTTGTTTTCATTTAGGGGTCTGCTTTGAAAACTTTACAATGCTTAAAGTGGAAAAAAAACATGATGACCCACTTCTACACTCCCTTGTAGAAACACCATCATGCATGCTGAGTGAAAACATGCCCTTTTAGGTACTTTCTATTTAAGGCCCTTTTCTGAAAAGTCTCATTAGGCTGCTGCAGCAGGCCTAAAGCTGGCAATGCCCACAAACCAGCACTCTCTCAGTAGCCTCATGGATGTATTTAAACAGGTGTGTAGACAGGTAACATTACATGTTAATATAAACATGTTACAGTTAAGGACTAATTAAAAACAAAGCTTGAAGAACAATTCAAGACCTATGGGTTTGTCTTGAATGGATTTCTATAAAGGTGAACCTAACGTTGCAAGTTTGACAATGTTCACCACATAAAAAAAATAATGTGTTTGACATGTAAAATTGGTGTAGTCACTCTTTAAAGGCTCATACCTCCCGTTTTGCATGTTTGAGTCTAATATATTCAATTTTCACATACGTAAGGTTACTGACAGTCATTTCTCAAAGGATAAAACCGTATTTCAGCTTTCCTGATATTTTGCAAAATCTCTTAATCTTTCAAAATCAAATATTCAAGTACACCCACCTTAACTATCGATGTTTCGCCTGCTAATAGTTAAGCAGCCTTATGAAGTCACGGTCGTTAAAATTTTGAATCTTCGAAAAAACTTGAATGTACGTGTTGTTCACAATCCCAAGAACGTTTGAGGTATCAACAAGTTGATTTTAATAGCCACACTACAATGAATTGAAACCAATGGCGGTCTGAAATTTTTTTAGCTCACCGTTCCAGTAGTATGCTTAGGGAAATGATTGCCAATAATCGTACGTGTATGAAAATTGAATATATTAGGCTCAAACATGCAAAATGGTTGGTATGGTCCTTTAATATTCAAAGTTTAGGCTGTATTTCATTTTCGCGCCACATGGGGGCGCTCTAAAATCTCCCAGCAGTTTTAACTCTCTTACCTCAACTCTCGCGAGATCCAAGTGTGTTCACGTTCTTCTCGTCCAGCATGGCTGCGCTGTATGAGGGATACACGTTGTGCGGACTCGTTCCACCTCAAAATCGGTCAGATTCAGTCATTCAGGGCATCGAACAGGAGCGAGACAGCGACCATGTCGTCGTTACGGACTCGACCAGATGTGTTACACTGTACAAGGTAACGTAGGTGGTATTCTCCGGACCTCTCTGGCTGATCTGCGACCTGTGCACAACTCGTGTGTTGGGTTTCTCCGTTATTTACAAAAGATAGATAAGTGACTTTAGTTAGCTTCACTTATTTTACATTAAAAACTGACAGAAAGGATCTCTATAGTTAATTGTAGCATTTAATACGTTCTGCTCTCTTGGTTACATAGATTATCATTAGCTGCGTTTGCTGTAAGAAATCAAGCTAACTAGCTAACTAATATCAGCACATTTCAGTAATGAATTAACTATCTTTCCAAATTCTTAGACTTGTTTGTCTTAAAATCGTCTTCCGCCATGCTGCCGGAGGCACTAGTACCGTTTTATGCAAGAAACATGTTTGAATATCGTATGAACAGTCGTGTCTTCATTCAAGTCACCATAAAATAACTGGAGAAGCTGCAGTTCAAATGACAATAAACAACACTGTATAAAACCTGTAATAATAATTAAAAAAGAAACTTTACAAATGAAATGTTTTATTGTATAAAAGCAAAATACTGCTTGGTTGTATATGATACGTTGACGTGAAGTCTTTGTCTAGTTCAGTGGTTCTCAAGCTGTGGTACGACTACCGCAAATGGTGCTTCGAGTGCCCCCTGGTGGCACACCAGATGACTTTAGAAATTTCCGCAGAAAACCCAAACAATTGAAATCTATAGCAATTCTGTTATTTCTGCAACGTATTCTGAACTAAAATGGATTTCATGAGGCAGCTTTTTAAAGTTGAATCATTCTTCTTCCTCTTTAATCTGTGCAGAAGAGGAGCTTCCTGCATTGCTGGCTGTGTTCCTGCAGAGCGAGCTTTAGGATTTTCTGTGGTTTTTCTTAGAGTTTGGTGGCTTGTTGGTGAGGCGATACGTGGACGTTTTGGTTTGTTCAGAGGTGATTCGTACAGAAAGTTTGAGAACCACCGCTGGTGTTGATGAAGGTCGATGAGACGACATCATTTTGCTGACAGTTTGAAGAAGAGCAGGATGTAGAGTTTACTGTGGTGTAAGTTACAGTATTAGAGCAGACTGTAATGTCTACATCTGGAGTACTTTTAATTCTCATTACCAGTTTAGTTAGAGTTAAGGATAACATGTTTTAACTAAATGTTTTTTTTTGTTGTTTTTTTTTTTTTTTTTTTTAGTAACTGGTCTTCCCTTTTTTGTTTCCTGCAGGTTTCAGACCAGAAGCCACTGGGTAGCTGGACTGTGAAACAAGGACAAACTCTGACCTGTTCAGCAGTTTACAACCTGCAGACCAAGGAGTATGTGGCAGTCTCAGACAACAAGGTATAATTCTTCAGCCATTCTGTTTGTGGTAAAATGGAAATTAACCCTTAATACTGTTGTGTTTTGGTTTCTGCTGCAACATCTATACAGAGCCTCACTGACTTCCTTTCTGAGTCAAACTAGGATTAAAAACTAACACATCAGTACCCACCATAGTTAACAAAACTACATTGGTGCAATTATTCTCCTTTTCCATTAACTGACAAATTCCATAAATAACTTAATTTCACAAACACGATGCTCCTGTAACACATCACTTCAACATGAAGAAACATTTGCCTCACCAAAAGTCACGAGAAATGTTTCTGATGTTTGGCTTTTCAGAAGCTTAAGTTATTTGGTCTTGCATTAAAAATAGGCAGATCTGGCTGTTTTCTGTGTGGCTGTTTCCTAAACATAAAGTAATCACACTATCATTTACTTAATTTATTGCTGATTGTAGATCTGATCTGTCAGAAAGATCTGGCTCACCCTGTCAAAAAAAAAACTCTTTTTTTGTTTGTTTTCCAGGTGATCAGAGTTTGGAAAGAGGAAGACATTCTCTTAGATAAGGCCTTCAAAGCAACTGTAAGTGTGAACATGGCTGTTCACTTCTTTACATTTGCTCTGGCACATTGGAAGCTGTTGGTACCTAAAACTATCATCATGTTTGTTGTCTCCTTTTTCTCATTGATTTCTAACACTAATAGACACTTTGTTTTTTGCATTGCATATTATATGTCAGAGAATATTTGATAGAAATTGACAGCACTTAATTTTGCTGCCAGCCATCTTCAGCCTCTCAAAAGTCAGTCTGTTATTTGGAGAAACAATCCAAAATGTCTTTAAAAATGTTCCCCATTCATTGTTTCATATTGACAGTCATTTTAAAACGTTCCTATCGCTGCCTCCTACATGTTCTCTGAAGGTGTCTTCAGATGTTTGGAGGATCCACTGTGTCTCTGGAGGAGAACCTGTGGTCATGTTCCAGAATGGAGCTGTGAGACTCCTGGACTCTCTCCTTTCTGCTCCTCAGCAGCCCATAGAAGAAGTCCTGTCACAAGAAGAGACCATCAGGTCAGGTTCATTAGCATTACAGCCTGGAAATCCCATGTCCTATGATCAAGATGGAGAAAAGGCTCTAAACTTTGCTCCATGTGGTGTTAATATTTCGCAGCTGACATGATCATAAAGTCAGATAATTTGTGCAGATGGAGGTCGGCTGTAAAACTACTATAAAAGCTGATTGCCACGAGTCTGCTACAGCTGACCTGTCCATGACTCGCCTCTTTGTCTTTAGGTGGAGCATGAACATCGTGGCAGAGACGCAGCAGTTTGTCATCTTCACAACAGAACAAGTAATCTAACTTCTATTCTTTGGTATTTGACTTGACACATAAAAGCTGAGAATTCAAGTGTTCAGATACATTTATATCACAGTAATAAGACTGAATGACAAACAGCTTGATTTCTTTTTTTTTAAGTCGCATTAATAGTACATGGAACTGCTTTTGAGCAACATGAATTTTATTTACTTTTAAAGGACCATACCGGCCATTTTGTATGTTTGAGTCTAATATATTCAATTTTCATACACGTAAGGTTACTGACAATCATTTCCCAAAGCATANTGAGTCTAATATATTCAATTTTCATACACGTAAGGTTACTGACAATCATTTCCCAAAGCATACTACACAAATGATGAAATAAATAAAAAAAATAATAATAATAATAAATACTTAAAAATGTTTTTCCTACCTTCCAGACCTCCACTGGTTTCAGTTCATTCTGCTATTAAAATCAACTTGTTGATACTGTAAACGTGCTTGGGATATTTAATCCATCATCACCAACAAGACGTGTATTCAGGTTTTTTATTTTTTAAGTTACTTAATTTTAGCGTTTAAGCACAATAAAAAACGTGGAGTGATCTGAAAATGCTTCCTATTGGTGCATTCAAGTGCTCTAGTGAAGAACTGACAACAGCAAGTTACTTAAGTTACTTAAGTTACTTAATTTTAGCGTTTAAGCACAATAAAAAACGTGGAGTGATCTGAAAATGCTTCCTATTGGTGCATTCAAGTGCTCTAGTGAAGAACTGACAACAGCAAGTTACTTAAGTTACTTAAGTTACTTAATTTTAGCGTTTAAGCACAATAAAAAACGTGGAGTGATCTGAAAATGCTTCCTATTGGTGCATTCAAGTGCTCTAGTGAAGAACTGACAACAGCAAGCATTTTCAGAGCACTCTGCCTTTTTATTGAGCTTAAACGCTAAAATTACGTAACTTCAAAAAAAAAAAAAACCTGAATACACATCTTACTGGTGATGATGGATTACCTATCCCAAGAACGTTTCAAGTATCAACAAGTTGATTTTAATAGCGTACCAGAACGAACTGAAACCAATGGAGGTCTGGAACGTAGGAAAAAAAAAATTTAATTCACAGTTCCAGCAGTATGCTTTGGGAAATGATTGTCAGAAATGTTACGTGTATGAAAATTGAATATATTAGACTCAAACATGCAAAATGGCCGGTATAGTCCTTTGACTAATTTTGTCTGTGTATAAACTCTTAGTTGTTGGTGTCTAATTGCGTGTTTGTCTTTCCACAGAAAGGAGATCATTTCCTCTACCTGCAGCGGCTGAATCCCAACAGCCTGCAGAGGTACCGGCTGGAGAGAGAGGAGCCTGGTCTGAGTCCGCTCAGCTTCTCCGCCTCCTACAGGGATAAACACATCAGCCTGCTTTATCTGTGTAAGCCTGGATTTCCTGCTTACATGTTTTTACTCGCAGCGTATTAACACAGGTTACACATTTGGAAGTAAAACCTGTAATATCATCAGGTCAGCTGATGATATTACAGTTTTCTTTGTCGCAGTTTGATTAAAATGTAAGTAAAAAGGCTTTTATAACACGGACACACACACACTGTCGTATATATGAACTTCAATACACAGTTCAGCATTATTGTAGTGGTGGAAGTACTGAAATCCTTTTAAATACAAGTAACAATACCACAATGGAAAAATACTGCATTAAAAGTAAAAGTGCAGCATGTGTAATTTTAATTAAGCAAAAGTGTTATTAGTACAATTTACTCTAATATCAAAAGTTGAAGAATGACTCCTGTCAGTTTCAAATCAAGGAAATTCCCTAAAATTGGAGATACAAGGTTTTTCATCTTATATGTAGAAAAACATTTTGGCATGAAATAATGACGTTTTCTGAATGCAAAAAGATAAATGTCCGAAATTGGGCATACAAGGTTGTTCACAAAAATGGAGGCAGTATACCCAACAACATGTTTATGCCACTTTGAAATTATCAAAAAAAAAAAAAATTAATTTGCAAAGCAAATAGTATTAACTCATGTCAGATAATACAGCAGTGGAGTAATAGTACAGGAGTACTGATATTCCAGTACTGTATTATCCATTACTCCACTAATAGATAGTACAGGAGTATAGTAGTGGAGTAAAAGTACAAAGAAGCATAAAATGGAAGTATACAAGTAAAGTACATGTACCTCAAAAGTGTACTTTTCAGTGTCTTTCCATTCTGGATTATTTTAACAATCCTGGTTCAGTTAGTTCAAGACATTACATGCTAGTAAAATGAGAAACATGTTACAGAATCCATCTAATTTCTTCTTTCCATCCCNAAAAAGACCCTAATGGTCATGTGTACCAGAGTGTGGTGTCTGTGCGGGGTCTGGGGGCTAATGAGGGGGCCCAGGCACTCCTGCTGCCCCGCTGCCTGCAGCTGGACCTTCCTGTGGGGGAGGGCCTGCTAGAGGAAGCCTCCGCCGTGGTCCTGGATGAAGCCCACGTTGCTGTGGTTGGGGTTCCTCACCCTTCCGCCGGAGCTGGAAAAGGTAAACGCCATTTTTATTACAGACTGCCTCAAAAGACGGCCACCAGTGTTTTACTCAAGCTTATCTGTTTGAGGCTGAGGTTTGACATTTTTAGAGGATAAAGTTAAAGGACCATACCACCCATTTTGCATGTTTGAGTCTAATGTATTCAATTTTCATGTAAGGTTACTGACAGTTATTTCCCAAAGCGTACTACTGGAACGGTGAATTAAAAAAATTTTCCAGACCACCATTGCAGTTCATTCTGGTGCTCTATTAAAATCAAGTTGTTGATACTTGAAACGTTTTTGAGATAGGTAATCCATCATCATGAACAAGACATGTATTCAGGTATTTTTTAGGAGTTATGTAATTTTAGCATTTAAGCGCAATAAAAACTGCAGAGTGAATGTATGTCTCCATCAGGGAATATAGTCCCAAAAGAAGACCTGCGTTTATTGAAAAATTTAAACTGCCCTGACTTCGTAAGGCTGTGTAACTATTAGCAGGTGAAACATAGATTTTTAAGGTGGGTGTATCACTTAAATATTTGATTTTGAAAGATCAACAGATTTTGCAAAATATCAGGAAATACGGTTTTATCCTTTGGGAAATAACTGTCAGTAACGTTACATGTATGAAAATTGAATATACTATATATTATAGGTTCAAACATGCAAAATGGGTGGTATGGTCCTTTAAATAATGCATTAAACACTGAGTAGGTTTCATTTCTGTTAGTCATTTTCAAGCTTTGTTCATTCATTGTTTACAAGTATTGGATCCACAAAATATTTTCAGTCAGCTGCTGGAGCACATGGCAGTTTAAACTTGTGTTTGTCAGCAAAAACATAGAACATGTGTGGTTTTGGGTTTTGTAATTATGATGTGTTGGCCTCGTGTTGGAATAAAGACATCAGAATGATAACTTGGAGCGCTGGGACTGATGTGAGCGTCTGCATCTCCTGAATCGTTCTCTGTCCTTGATTTTTCAGACTTCCTCTGCATCTGGAACACCAATTTCCAGACGCTGCAGGCAGGAAAAGAGATGGCGGGGAAAATCTATGGACAGGTAGGAATGCTCTGGTTTATTTGATGAGAAGAATAGAGTTGTGTGTGCCGGGGTTCCCTGTCCTTCCGGCTGCTGGGTGCTGATGGAGGACTGTATGACTCTGGCAGAACATCATGTCTGCTCTCCACTGTGACGGGGCTCGCCGTCCATCCTCACAACTTTACAGCAGTCTACAGTCTTTACATGGATTTGACAGTTAATAAATGACTGTATTTGAAATGTGTCTCACTACAAACAAAGCAGTTATCAAAATCTAATCATTTTCTTAACATGCTTGGCTTTGATTTTGTTTTAGCAAAGATTGCATATTATATATTATCCTTTCATAGTGTATCAGTTCCTGTTTTTTTGTGCATTTCCTTTCTTTCCTGGTGTAGCTATGGAATTTTTCCAGCAAGTTATTCATTCCACATGGGAAAACCCTGTCTGTTATTCCATACGAGTGTCCCACATCTTCCCTGGCTGCTGCCCTGGGCAAACTAAGGCAAACCAAGACTGAAGGTAAGATAGAAGAATCTTAGTAAGTGATGAAAATTACTTGCAAATGAAGAAGTTGTCCCTTTAAGCAACTGTGCAATATAAATGATAGTCATATGAGATTAGAAAAAATGGAGTTGGTTATTCTTATGGATGCTGTATCATTTTTAATCATTCCTACAGACAAAATTCTTGTCCATTAAATTATTGTTCTTCTAATTGTTCCAGAGTCCAAAGCTCCAGCGTCAGTACCTTCATGGAATAACATTCTGCATGGAGAAAAAGCCCAGCCTGCTAGAACGGTGGAGACGAGGAAGTTGGTAATTTAAAGTTTGTTTGTTGTGAGACATCAACAAAGAGGACAGATAGTGTTTGAATTGCGATTAGGCGATGTAGCCTTAAAATAATATCATGATATCTCAAGGTATTTTTGTGATAATATTCATTGCGGTTTGAAAAATGTAACACTGAACAATGTTTTATTGGTGATTGCAGATACTGTAATTGGTAAAAATGTTGCAAAAATCAATATGTATATATAAAAGTAGGTACAGGAGCGTGTTTCCCTTCATTAAAAGTAGAAATAAGAACTAAATCCTGAATATTTTAAAATATAAACACCGAGAAAAAAATAATATCAGACTTAAAAAATAAAATTACCTTGTATTTTTAGTGCAAATGTAAACAGTAAAAATGGGCGAAAATCAAGTGAGTGAAACATGTCACAGATTAAACACACACACGCACACGCTAGTGCAGGTCAGGCTTGAGCACAAGTCTGTGGTCGAGGCAGAGATCTCAGCTGAAATGAATGTAGCAACGCCGCTAAGCTAACACTGTTCATACATCACGCATCGCTAAAAATGCATCAACTTCTCATCAAGCCACAATCTTGTCAGTATCATGATATGACAAATTTTTTATGTAATTCTTTCTAAAAATAATAATTAATAAAACATTAATTTCCCTACAATTATTGCTTACAGTGATTTCATTTCTGATGTAGGTTTTAAGATAGTAATAATAGTTCCATAATGCTCATGTTACGGTCTTATGGTAATGACCTTGTTTCATAGTTTTTTTTTGGTTTTTTTTTCCCGTACAGAGAACAACCCGTAAGAGTCAATCAGCACCATGTTTGACAGTTGATCAGGTTCTGGAGCTCGTCAAGGTGAAAATAATTTTATGGCTAAATCTGCTCTGACCTTAAAGAATTGACAGAAATTACACCAAAAAAACCTTTCAGAGAGTTCTGACAGGATAATCTTCCTTCCACAGACTGCCTCAGCAGAGGAGGTTAAGAAAGAGGTGGAGGGGCTCCTCTCCAGAATGAATACCCAGGACCTGCAGCCCTCAGTGGGGCAGCTGGCATCGATCCTCGTGTCACGCAGTCTGGCTGATCCGGCCTTCTACGCCCTGAGCAGCTTGGCACAGCTCGTACACACTCAGTGCCTCTGCCACAGGTCTGTAAGACAAAAGAATTACCGTATATACTCGACTATAAGCCGATTTTGACCTGCAAATTTAGATTTTTAAAGAAACCCTCCTGATGTTGTTCCATTTGTTCAGCAAATGACCAGTTTTATTATTTTTTTCCCTGAGAACTGTCATAGTATTTCTGTGATTTTCTGAAAATAATCCACGTACTGGTACTGGTAAACAGCTGATTACCGTAAGTGACATTAGCTAACATTAAGTTTTCCGGACTCCTCTTCCTCATCTGAACGGCATTGATGAAGGTAAGGAAAGCTTTATAAATGAGATATAATTATCACAGTGCTTATTTAGCTGTGTAATTATGGTGAGTTTTTTTTTGTTTTGTTTGTTTTTTGTTTTTTTTTTTTTTTTTTTTTTTTTTTTTTTTTTTTTTTTTTTTTTTTTTTTTTTTTTTTTTTTTTTTTTTTTTT